>CAUYON010037382.1:0-83573 GCA_963573935.1 Arctocebus calabarensis | reverse complement strand
TTGTCTCTCCCAGATCAGACCCTGGCAGAATCGCTCTGTTGTTACTGGATCTTTGTAGGGAGTGACCCTGTGTTTCTAATGATTTCTCAAACCCTGCAGGGTGGAGAGCTTAAATCCTCCTCAGCCTGCTTAGAAGACACTTCTTAGAAGACACTTTAAATTGCTAACTTGGGCTAAGTCAAGGCTTCCCCAGGAAAGTGCTATGGCTGGGATCACTCCTTGAGTGGCTATCCACTTACCCAGTGTGCCAACACCAGTCTCCCCCTATACCCCTGAGGGCTAAGGCTGCAAGGCATCTCAGTCCCCGCCTTTAGGCTGCTCAGTCACTAGATTACTCGCTCCCGCCCAATGCCTGTTTTATGACCCTGAGGGTGGAGCTTGCCAGGGCAGTTCTCCCACAATGGCTCCACACATCCCACCACCAAACACTGGCAGCTCCGTTTGGCTTAGTGGCCCAGTCTGAACCCCCAGGCAACACTCAGAAAAACACCACACTCCTGCCCAGGTTCTCCCAGGGCAGTTAAACCAAGTGCCAAGTCCAAAAGAAACCCAAACAGCTTTCAGGCAAGGCCCTTCCAGCCTGCAGTCCCCATGCTGCCCCACCCACAGCCTCCGACAGGATCAGACCGAATGAACAGATGCCACCACTTGGCCAATCTCCGCCGCTTTTGCCTTCCTCAGGGTGTCCAGAAGCCTCACGCTGTCTCCCTGTGTCCCCAAAGGGAAGTTTCTGGGCAGATCCAGTCTGCCAGAGATGCCTGAATTCCTCTCTCCCCAGTCTCACCGTGCCCAGTCACAAGGAAGCTGTTACTCCTAATATTAATTCTTTAATTCTTTATTAGACATATTTATTTAATCCAATTATAAGTATTTCTCTCCATAATATTACCCAGGTATACAATATATGATGAATGGGTTAACAAATGTATGAATGGATAGGTGATAGATAATAATATGTAATACATATTCATACTCTAGGACAGGGGTTGAACAAACATTTTCTGTAAAAAATTGTGTAGTACATACTTGAGGTCTACAGCATGTATGGTCCCTTTGGCAAGTAACCCTCACTGTCTTTGAATGTGAAGACACCCATAGCAATATATAAATGGATGACTGTGCCCATAGTCCAATAAAAATTTATGAAAACAAGTGACAAGTTAAATTTCAGAATAGGTTTCCAGGTGTTCACTTTAGAATATAGAATATACAATTTATAATCTGCTATATAATTTGATAAGACTATATGATATTTTATTATATTTATTAAATGTAATATATAATTATAATAGATTTACATATTAAACACTATTGTATATAATGTGTTACATATTATTCTATTTTTTATGCATTATGTAATATTATTATACAAAGTGTTACTTATACCCTAACATAATGGGTAATATATAAACTCTATGTAAAGCATTTCATATCATTAAGATGTTTGACAGTATAAAATGTATATCATATAAAGTCAATTGTAGTGTCTATGACAGATAGAGGTATTATTCCTGGCCTGCTGCCTGTAGCTCAAGCAGCTAGGGCGCCAACCACATATACCAGAGCTGGAGGGTTTGAATCCAGCCCAGCCCGCCAAATCACAACTACAACCAAAAAATAGCCAAGCATGTTGGGCACCTGTAGTTCCAGCTTCTTGGGAGGCTGAGGCAAGAGAATCACTTAAGCCCAAGTGTTTGAGGTTGCTGTGAGCTGAGATGCAACGCTACTCTACCCAGGGTGACAGCCTGATACTCTGTCTCAAAAAAAAAGAAGAAGAAAAAAAAGATATTATGCCTATGAAGTTCACATTCTTGTTCTAGAACACAAGATATAATAAAATAAAAATGATTAAATAAATATGCACAGAGTTCAACAAAGGCATTTTTTTCATTATTTGCTAGAAGTGAAACATTATTGTATTCTCTTAGAAACTGTTTGAACTTTATGTACTTGTTTACAAATAAATAAGTTAATAAACTAAGTGAACAACAAAATATCTGTTGAAAATTGGGTCACATGCCAGTTTTATGTTCATATTCTTTTTTGCCAATATAATAGCATATCTGAATTCAGTAAGATACTCTCAGGGATGGGGTATGGTATGCAACATGATTTGCACTCCTAGCTCCATACAGATCTAACAACTTCTAGTTGTGCTTCTACTTAGAGGAAGGTTATTAGCTATCACTATTTTTATAGCTCACTTTGTTATCTAGTTGATGTTACATTTTCCATCCCTGGAAGCATGTGAAATTGAGAACACATGAGTGTTTGCTTTGGAGCAAACACTTTCTTTCTGAGGCTCTTCATTAAACAATTATGCAGCATTTATGAAAGTCTCACCCCCTTTTGGTAAACCTCCTGTTCTCTATTCTTTACAGTTCATCATGTTGGGAACTATTTTGTTTGAATATTTGTACTACAAAAGGGGATACTAGGAAATGAGTTTACTATTCACTTCTTGACGAGCTCACAATATATTACATCTAACATTTTAGGTAAAAACCTTCCTGCTACTTTTTCTTTTCTATACCTTCCTTGCAAGGGAAATATTTTTGTTTTGTTTTCATCATTGCAGCCTCTGCTTTTATGTATAGATAACTGGTGGAATCAATCGTGTCAAATCTCTTGGCACCGTCTGCCTGTTGTGGTTAAGCATACAGCATGCAATGAGTAATCAAGACAGTATTCTAAATTCAATCTTTTCTATCATCCACGTAGTACAAAACTTCTCCAGGCAATCGCACATTCAGTGTTCTTTCCCAGACTTTGATTGTTCTGTGTTCTCAAGGATACTTTAAGGGGAAATGGAAGATTTGTATTTGGAACTGAAAAAATTTGCCAATGATGTTGCTATCAGCAGAGATTATCTATTTCTGCTGTTCTTCCCAGGACTCTTTGAGGCCTGGTCTTTGATTCCCTAAAGCCTAGAACAGTTAATGACAGACAATAGCCATTCAGTAAATATTTACTGAATGAGCACTCCCTTGGAGAGTTGTACCTGCTCTGAATTGACTTTATGTCTATCTTCACAATAGCATGTTTGTCTATGAAAGCAGTAAATATCTTAGATCTTTCAGATCAGTGTCCCCAAGGTAATGCTTGATTTCATTTTGTAAACATATGGGAAAGATAAAGGGTACACAAGAAAACAGAGAAGGGAAAGAATAATCAATGATTCCTTTCATGCAGAGGAGCTTGCCTTTCCCTTGTTAGAGTATAAAAGTCAAAGTTATCAAGTTCCTTTTCTATACAGCATTCCAGTGACATAACTGTATTTCAATAAAAATAATATGGTCCCTGAACTGGTGGTAAAATACTAACCTGTTACAAATCTGGGAAAATTGGAAACAATTATTTTTTAGTAAACAAACATAATCCCCTTGTTATTACCCAAGACTAAAGGAATCATTTGAAAAATTTCAAGTGAATAAATGTTTAATTTTTGTTGGAGATTTCAGAATAACTTGGGCATTTAACCAGAAGTTAAAACTGGGAAATTCAAATTACAGAAAGGATGCTTTATACACTTAGTGTATTCAATTCATTATATTATTTAACCCGCTTTCAAAAACTTGAAACGATTACTCCATGTTTTAAAGAAATGACTGTGAAAACTCTGTAGCACCAATTTTTACTTTGGAATGTCCTTCTGAAAATTCTTTAATGTTAGGCTTAAGACTTAGAAAATAATTTCCTGGGAAAATGTCCAATTAAATTAAATATTTTTATCTAAGTATTGTTCCTGTAATTATTAAAGTGGACAAAATTTCTTCCGTGTTAATATGTTTTAATATAAATATATTTGAGAGAATATAAACAAATACTTCAGTATTCACAGATGTTAAATTATCTCTCAGTATTGTCACATGTCACTTCTGACACCACTTGTCAGAGCCCAGGACTGGCCAGGTCAGGCCCAGCTTAAGTAGGTTCTGGATGTGGACCCTTAACTTACCTTGCTCAGGTCTCTTAGATGCCTGAGGGCCATCTATTTTAGCAGGACAGTGAAAGAGAGTGTCTAAGAGAGTTTTCTTAGAAAGATAGATCTTAGTCTTTGGCAGAGCTTAGTGATGTTCAGCAGAGAGACCCTGTGCTGGCGTTCTGCAGGCAGGAGAGGAGACAGAGTCAGAGTAAGCGGGTCTGTGATAGAATGCGCATGCTCCCGACTGCCTTCTCCTCCAGCCTGATATAAGGCTGATCTTGTGCTGCTCAGCAGCACAGGTGTAGAGATGCCAATTTACCACTGTTCTCATCTTGCAAGCTCTCGAACTCATTAGGAGAGCTAAATCCCTCTCATGCCCTTTCCACCCAGGTGTTCCATTATTGAGCTTATAACTCAATTCTGATAACTCTCACTCCTCCTAGTCATAGGCTATATGGACTGTAACACAGTATTAATAAATATTGGGCTGAGAAAAATTAACTTTACTATGCCCATGTTTGTCAATTGACAATGTCATAAGTATTAACGTCATAAAATATTGTTAGGCTACACAGTTAGAATCTGAGTATGTATAAACACATAACATTAAATATAAATGTAGTATTAAAATTCTAAAATCTTGATAAACCAATTATTGGTAATTTAAAAGGCCAGTTAAACAGTTTGCAATAATTTCATTTGCCATATAATTATCAACTATATGCAATCTGTTTTATTTGGCTCCCAAATTAATGTAAAATTAGTAAAAATACTAATTTATTTAAATTTTCTTTGAAAAGTCTTTTAAAAAATTTATTTATTTTTTAAATTTCAAATTAATATGAGGGCACAGATTCTTAGGTTACATTGTTGTCACTTCCAGGGTAAAGTTCCAGCTGTTAAAGAGCCCCTCACCCAGGGGACGTGTTATGCCCGCTCACAATGTGCACAGTAGGTGAGATCCCAACTCATGCCTTCCCTCCTTCTGCCAATGGGCCTTCCCTCCACCTTCATCCCTCATATTCGACTATATTTGTGTTTTATTGTTCCTATGAGCATGTAATTGTTTATATAGTGTAGTGGTTCTCAACATTCCTAATGCCTCAGCCCTTTAAATACAGTTCCTGTGGGTCACAACCCACAGGTTGAGAACTGCTGACAGAGTGGTTTTATTTTAGTATGGAGTATTTATTAATAACAAGTAAAATACCTGGTATAAGACTGGATAGTTATAAAATTGAAAAAATGGGTTATACCTGTCTTTTTATAGGTATGGATATATTTATTTCAGTAGATGATTTTAAATGTTCTAATAAAATACAATAACATAAAATAATTTAGCACACCCTGGGAGACTTTCTTTGTTTTCTGAATCTGTTTTAGTGAAAGATTATTTTCCTGGGCAAAGAGATATAACAATGGAGTTTGGAAGTATGTTTCAGAATCCCTACCATCCAAACAATTTATGTGTTATAAATAGACTATTTGTTAATACCATAGTCAAATATTTGGGTCAGATAATTGTTTTAAATTATAGTGGATGTTTTTAGAGGATTTAGACTGCAAAGTAGGATGACAATATAAGTGGATTTTAAGGTGACAGGCTGCTGTATTTTTTGATCACTTCCAAGAGTCTCATGGTTGAGTCCTAGGGGTTTTCTAAGTATCTGACCAGATCATCAGCAAAGAGTGATGGTTTGATCTCTTCTGTCCTTATCTGGATATCTTTAATATTCTTCTCTTGTCTGATTGCATTGTCTAGGATTTCCAGCACAATGTTGAATAGTAGTGGCAAGAGGGGACAGACACCCTTGTCTGTTTCTAGTTGTAAGTGAGAAAGATTGCAGTTTTTCTGTGTTCAGTAATGATTTTACCTGTAGATTTGTCATAGATGGCTTCCATCAGATTAAGAAATCTCCCATCTCTGACAATATTCTTAACGTGTTCTTATCAAAATTGGATGTTGAATTTTGTCAAATACTTTTTCAGCATCTATTGAGAGGATCATATGTTCTTTATTTTACATCTGTTTATGTGGTGAGTAATGTTTATAGATTTATGTCTGTTAAGCCAACTTTGCCTCCCTGGGACGAAGCTCACCTGGTCATGATGTAGCTGGAAGAAAAGGAAAGCGATGACCCTTAGGTGGTGGTCTAGGATTAGAAACAACAACAAGTATTGGCTACAGCAATCCTGAGTTTCACTCTCTGAAGTTTTCAGTAGAATTACAATTTGAAGCCTAAGACTAGGGTTTCCTGGTGAACTCTGAAAGGAGAGGCTTGGGGCCAGCCATGAGCCAGGGATAGCACTGAAGATCTGGGGTGTGGGAGTCCCACAGGCCTGATGGGGTATCTGAAATTCTGGGTGAGCTCTCGGAATTCTACTTCCAGATAGGAGGCCTCAGAATCTATACTGAGGTGCTGATCAAGGCTTAGCGATGGGAGTGGCACTTAGAGTCTGAAAGAAGGGGCAGAAAGGTGGGAGAGGGGTGTTAAGGTACAAACTGTTAACAATGCCAGGGAACCAGTTTGCCTGCACTACCTAAGCTTGGAGTGCAGATTCCAGGCTGCTGCACAGCAGACCAGACTGGAGGTCTTCAGAGACTCTGTGAAGTCTTGCCAAGTGGACCAACCTCTAGGACAACGATCACAGGGCTACAGTGATCCCTGCGTCTCTCCTGTGTCCTCCTGAGATAGGACAGTGGGTCACCACCTCCCCAGTGCACCATCTCCCACAAGCCCCCCGTTGTTCTTTCTACTGCCCAGATCCGTCTGCACTCGGTGAGGGAGGCCTCTGGCAACAGATCACCAGCTCTGGTTTTAGAAGCTTGGGG
The DNA here is from genome assembly GCA_963573935.1 of Arctocebus calabarensis. Classification (NCBI taxonomy): domain Eukaryota; kingdom Metazoa; phylum Chordata; class Mammalia; order Primates; family Lorisidae; genus Arctocebus; species Arctocebus calabarensis. Next base: position 76,815 of record CAUYON010037382.1, on the reverse strand, counting down.
TCAGACCACCCATTCTTCTGCCTGCCTCAATAAGACCAGTGTGGTGCGCCCGCCAGCGGGGGCAGGGGCTGCCTATTGCTCATTCCCCTGTGTGCTTGCTGTCTGGTAGGTCCAGTTTCACTGGACTTAAGTCCGCCCTGGACCACCCGGCAGGAGGCTGTGGAGAATGGTCCTGCCTCTCAACAGCCCAGATTGCACCAGATGATCACATGCAGTCTCTCTCTTGGTGATTTTCACCTGCCCTTCACCTGTTTTCCCTGTTTACTTCCTTTCCTGTTTCTCTCTCTGCTCCAGGTGGCCCACGGAGTTGCTCCTTGCCCTCACAGCACTGTCTCTGAGCCTCTGGCTTCCAAGCAGCAGAAGCTGCAATGGGCAATGCCATGGTGTGGTATAGAATCAAGTTTAGAACGAACATTATACCTAAATTGTTACAGATGCCTCATACTATTAAAAAGATGAATAGCGCCAAGATATCTATCTACCAAAACATAAATACTGGGGATGTGGATACTGTCAAATGATAAATAAATCTAGATTTTTATAAAAGCAAATTTTGTCTGAAAGTCTACTGCAGTGTGTATGTGTGTGTGTGTGGGGGGGGTGAGGACCTTTGCAATAAGGAGAAAGCTCCAATAGCCAGACAGGTGTCTCTCAGGTCAGGCAGAGAGACTCTTCTTTCACAGGAATACAGGGAAAAGTTAATACACTAGGAAGTAGTGAGTGGAGGAGTGGGACGAACTGGTGGTATGATCTAACAGTTAATCAGAAAATGCTGTCCCCTAAGATTCCTGGGATGGTAGGAAAATGTCTTTGTGTTCCAATACTTGCTTAAATTAAAGGGTGAGTTGAGGCCTAGGAATTTGCAGAGAGGGGAGGAACCTGACAAAAGTCTAGTGAAGTTAATTTAGCAAATATTTGACCAAATTGGCCAACACCTGTCTGAATATATTATTCTCTCTCTGTTTAGCAACTTAATCAGCAAGCATAGTAGGTAAACATTAGTTGCTCACTTTATGTTATTATAAGATAGCTAAGAATGGTATTTTCCACAACGTCATCTGCAAAGTAACAACTTCAGATTAATCAAGCCCTAGGCACAAGGATGAGGAAACTGTGTTCTCAGTTTCCTGTGTATTGACTCTTACATTTGTTCTGAGACCCTCTGCACCATCTAACCAACTCTATGAATCTGAAATGAGAATAAATTACCACTTACAGTCAATTGTCACATATAATTGAAGAGTTACATTTACATAAAAAGGAAAGAGACCTTTATCCCACTCAGCAGATTAATACAATCTACTCTGAATGTTATATATTTCTATATAATTTACATAATGGTTTATAATTGCATATATATAACAATTAAAATGAAAAATGATGACAAATATATTGATGCTAAAACCCATTTGCCTTATCATATGTATCTAGTGCATAGTAAGATAAATACTTTCAATAAAATCTTTATCTTATTTTTAATTTTTTCTTATTAATAATTTTATTCCTTTATATAGCAAACCTTCCTTGACTTTTCCTGATAGCATTTGACATTCTAAATTGAAATACAAAATAGTTAATTATTGTTGTCAAGGCTGATAGATTATTTTTATTTATTTTGTGAGATAGAGTCTTAACTCTGTTGCCCTGGGTAGAGTGTTGTGACATCGTAGCTCACAGCAACCTCAAACTCTCAGGTGGCAAGTGATCCTCTTGCCTCAGCCTCCAAAATAGCTGAGTCTACAGGTATGTGCCACCACACCCAGATAATTTTTCTATTTTTAGTAGAGATGGGGTCTTGCTCTTGTCCAAATCCTTAGTTCAACAAATACACCAGCCTTGGCCTCCCAGAGTGCTAGGATTATAGGCGTGGACCACTGTACCCAGCAGCCAATAGATTATTAATTGAAGAGTGTGAGTCTTTAGTAATTTAACGTCTATACTTAAAATTAAATGTTCTTAACCAAAATGTTCTCTTTTATTTAATGTTAGGTCTGCAAAAGGTCTGTTAGGTCAACATTAGTAAAAATTTCTCTAGTTATTTGCAGAACTGCAAGTCCCATTTACAATGTTTGTAAATGCCTGTGTATCTGAAGCTAGAGGCAAGTGTTTGAAGAAGTCCACTGACTACAAAATCCTTTGATTTCAAGAAAAATCTGCTGAAATTATAAAAATGTAGCATAATGCCTAGACTAAGGAATCTGAAGTTAGATATAAACATAAATTATCTCCTTTGACTTGATAGTTTGTCGGGTAATCAGCAAGTGGGGAACTTCACTAAGATTCAATTTTCATCTCATTAAGTTGTTACTAGAATATATTAATGTATGCATTTTGCTATTCCTTATATTAGTTGTTTAATAAATTGTTTGTATTTTATCTGGACTTGCAAAATTACTATAAAACAACTATTTGAGTTGTATATATTTCAACTATTCCTAACCCAATTAAATCTAAGTACATTCAATGCAAAATACATAAAATGAAAAATAAAAAAACATGAACCCTACTATCAAAGAATGGCATGTAGTAAGAGATACAGGGACCTAAAAACATGATAAAGAATAACTTTAAATCAAATAATATTGGAAATAGGTGAATACGTATCTGTAATATTTTTAAAAAATATGAAACTAACTTAATTGTTAAAATTTAAGAACTAGTATGTGGTTAATTAATTATCTAATTGTCAGAGGTTCATTAAAATAACAATAATTCTAATGCTTTCCTATTTAGAATTTTTATAATTTACTGGAGAGTTATAAAAAATTACCAACAGTTAATTCTATGAGCATTTCTCATTTCACACTCCCCATTTTAATTACCTAGATTATTTTACAAATCATGCTATTTTGATTCCATCAAAGAGTTTTTTTCCAAATGGATGGATAACCAAACACTTAAAACCATAGTAATGCAAGATTACCTTTTCTGAAGTATGTTATAAACTTCAGAAAAACAAAAAGTTGAACTTGCCACTCAGATTCAAGCATAGATCTCGGACCCAGGAGTTACACCCATCACCTATCCTCTCAATACCCTTGTTCTCTACTTACGTTCTTTTCATCTATTTTTAACTGTTAGGACTGAAATCATTTGGTAGGTGATTTTATTTTTGCTGCTTTTGCTCAATGATATGGATTCATCTATGTTTTTGTAAGTAATAGTAGTTGCTCATTTTCATTCATTCACGTTTTCTATTTTATGAATTTATACATCTACTTTTCTATAATTTACACATGTAATCTTTTGCTGCTGTACATTTGAGATATTTTAATTTTGTGCTCTTATGTTACATCTATTATCATTCTTCCTCATAACTTTTGTTACACATGTGTGTATGTTTCAGGTGTTTCCCTAAGAGTAAAGTCAATAGTATATACATGTATTCAGTTTTGCTAACTACTGCTAAATATTTTTCAAAAAGGATGTCCAATATACATATCACATATCTATTATTATGTTTCATATTCCATATAGTATTATATGTATGTTATATTTCATCTGTATAATGAGAGTCCCATCCTTTCATATCATAGTTCATACTTAGTAGTGTTAACATATTTTGAATTTAGTTACTAATTTAAATTAGTCAGAGTTTATACATTCTGGTATTAAGGTAGTAGTATCTTTAAGTGGTTCAAGTGATCATCGTTTTGATGAAATTTTTATAAAAATGTAAGTTGACTAGCCATTTATATGTATAATGGTGTTTTGAATGTCTACTTAAGTCTTTAGTGTATTTTATTTCTAATGTTTTGTCTTTCTTTTAGTTATAGAACTTTATTTTTACTTAAAATATGTTTGTTTTTTCACATTTGTTTTCAGAATGTCTTTTTATTACTCTGTGTGGTACATTTTTACTCTGTTAGTGGTGTGTTTTGATTAACAAAAGTTTCTAATTTTAATTTACTTCGTTCAATTTATCCTCCTTTCTCTTATATGGATAATATATTTTATGTCCTATTTAAGAGTATTTTATAACAGAAAATTCAGTCAGAGTTTCCTTTGTCATGTTCTAGCTTTATTTTTACTCATTAACACTGAGGTCTACACTCCACCTGGAAATGGTTTTTGTTCATATTGAGAAGTATGAAACACAATTTTTCTTTTGAATGGATATCCATTCTCTGCTGCTGTGCCCACCCACTCCTTTTGTCAAGGATCTGTACATGTAAGAATGTTTTAGACTCTCCATTTTGCTTCATTAGTCCTCTATTCAATTCCTTGGCAAATCTAACTCTTTCCTAATTCACATTGCTTTATATAAATATAGTCAGATGGAAAAATAATCCTTCATCTTTCTTCCAAGATTATTTATAGTATTCTTGAATTACATAAATGCTAGATCTTTAAAAATAGGATTAACAATTTTTGTACACAAAAGTGTGTACACGTACACAAAATGAACTGTGGTTTTCAGTGGGATTGGATGTATACATACTTATCATCCCCATATGTAAATACTTATCATTCATTAAATATTTCTTAATTCTATGGCACAAGATATTCTAGAATCATTCTGTATTATCCCTGTCCAAACCCAGGAATCCATTTGCCTTGGTATCTTTTTATACAAAATGGTATTTAAAATCCAATGTATGAACTCTAGATACTTATAGCTATTAAAGCATTGTTGTTCTTTGATCCATTTATTGGGAAAAGGTCTAAAATTAATCAATCAATCAACAAATAAATAAATACACACACACATACACACAAATACACCAAAACATATCTCTATTTATTATCACTCATTCAGCTACCTTTCAATCTAACCACCTATTTATCCATCTTTCTCAGATAAATTCAACTTATACTTCCAAATACTACTTAACGCCACATGATTTACTTTAATTTCCTCCTATTCTTATTTGTAATTCACTTTTGCAACATTGATAAATCCTGGTATTGTATCAGATAATTTCTGGGGGACAACAGTGTTCTCAGACCAGCACTCACAATTCATGACAATACCAATCAGGAATCTCCTGCCCCCGTATAAAAGCACTAAGTCCCCAGATTCCAATGTATTCAAAAACTTCTACAAGTGCCATGCAAGTCAGATCAAGAACCTCCCTCTGTCCTCAATAGTTCACCATACTAAAGTTCCTCCTTGTTCTACCTATAACAGCAAAGGTAGGATTAAGAGGTGACCTCATGGTGGCTCATGTTTTGGTTCATGCCTAGAATTCTAGAATTCTGGGAAGCTAAAGCAGGAGGCTTGCTTACAGTCTCGAGTTCAATGTCACTCTGGGAAAAATAGCAAGATCATGTCTCTACCAAAAAATAAAAATAAATTAATTCAACTATTAATTCACCCTATATTTCTTGTCTATATAGAATGCATCTTTGGGGTGGTGCCTGTGGCTCAGTGAGTAGGGCACCGGCCCCATCTACTGAGAGTGGTGGGTTCAAACCCGGCCCTGGCCAAACTGCCACAAAAAACAGCCAGGTATTATGGCGGGAGCCTGTGGTCCCAGACACTTGGGAGGTTGAGGCAAGAGAATCACCTAAGCCCAGGAGTTAGAGGTTGCTGTGGGCTGTGACACCACAGCACTCTGTCAAGTGTGACAAAGTGAGACTCTGTCTCTAAAAAATAAATAAATGAATAACTAAAAATAAAATGCATCTTTGGTTAATATTTTATCCATTAATCCTGCATCAAAATTAGACAGAAAAATTAGCATGTAATTTTCCATTATTTGAAAAAAATCTGACTTCAAGTTAATTCCATGTTTGTAAAAAATAAGTCACATTCTTGGTAAATCACTCTGGCAGATCACTGCACAACAATATGAATATTCTCACTGTGACTTACAGCGTAGGCAAGAAAAACAGCAATGAGGTGAATGTGAGCAATATTATACTAAAAAGAAGGGAGAAAAACACAACATTCACATCTATCTATCTATTTATCTATCCTATCTATCTATCTATCTATCTATCTATCTATCTATCTATCTATCTATCTTCTATCCTTCCATTCATCTATCTATCTGGAATCTTAGCTGCTAATTCTTTCCATACGGTGTCTATTATGCTTTGTTGAATTAATTTATTTTTAGTTTTTGGCAGGAACATGGTCTTGCTATTTTGCCCAAGCTGATTTTGAACTCCAGGCTGTAAGCAAGCCTCCTGCTTTAGCTTCCCAGAATTCTGGGATCATAAGCATGAGCCACTATATCTGACCCTCTTGAATGAATTTAAAATATCTGATCTTTTTTGTGTGATTATTCATCCTGTTTTCAGATGTATTTAAGAGATGGCATGTTTTAACATATTCATATTTATTGTGAATACACAGACAATATTTACAAAATGACTATGAAAAAAACTATAATGTAGAAAATTAACCAGTGAAAACTGAACTACTTGAACACTGTACTCTAACAAACTTCATTTAAGTGAGATCAGAATAATAAATAAACTAAACTTAAATTTCTATTCATATTAGACTATAGATGTGAAAGATATATTTAATACAGATACATTATTTAGTCCACATGACACTAATTTTATTACTAACAAAGTTTGCTATTTTATATATTGTTATTATTAGTTACCAAGGCAAATATAAATAACAAATATCATGCAAATTCAAAACTGGTTTCATTCTTAAAACATATTTAAGCTACCCAATACCAGATCAATAAAACATTTTATTTTTTAGGAATTCATCTCTAGATGCAGCTATATTTTAATGCTGATAATATTTGTATTGATTTTGATATAAATATACCCTCATGAAATAACTAATATAGATGTATGCATAATGAAATTTTAATCACTAGTTTCTAAAATTGAGAGAGAGAAAGAGTAATCTTCCTACCTCTTGAAAGTCATGTATCCTTCGGGGTTGACATTTGGATTATTACAGAATTTGACAAGAAAACAAAAATATATTGACACTAGGAAGATTTTGTCAGAACATGATTGTTTCCTTGACTGCTTTTGCCTAAATACATGGGCAATACAAACCTGAGTTAAGAACGCAACAATAAAAATTCATAACAGTAAGTGCACTATTTATGATATTAATCATCAAATGGAAAAATATTTCCCTAACAAACACTAGCTTTAAAGAGGAAGACAGTAAAAAAAATGAATTCCTCACTTATAACAAATGTCTGCTATAAACTAAAAATCTACAAATCAGTACATTTAAATTGAAATCTAGTAATATTTTTCTTTTTTCAATAAAGCAAAAAACCCAAAAGCAGAATTAGAAATGTGCTATGAACTGGCAAATCTTTGTGACTTGATTAGAACCACAATTTTTTGTCAGCCTGCTTGTTACTGCTTGCTCTTCTTTTCTTTTAGTTTTTGTAAGACAATATTTCTTAAAAAAGGACATGTCACCTTAATGATGTTTTGTACTAAGTGCTTTTAAACATGTATGTTGCAGCCTAATTATTTTTCATTTTATGGACATTCTAACAATTTATGTACCATTACTTCAGTATTGCTGTTTTATTAAGAGTGCACATGGGTTATATATGATCTTTTTATATTTCCTCTCATTAAATATCATTTTTAACTGGATTGATATGTCTGGAAAAAATAAGTTTCTGGAAGGAAGTAAAAGATAAATTAAAAATTACTGCATAAATGATGCAATGAAACATTCATCAGGAAACAGTATTTTATAGTAAACACTGAATAAAGTATTTTTAATGTGAATATGTGTGCTAAAATCCAACTTCAGGCATATTTTAAATTTCTTTTTTTTTTTTTTTTTTGCCTTTTTTTCTTTTGTTAGTATGTGTTAAAATATACTGCACTAAAGTTTAAAAATGCCCTGGAAGTTGAGAAAGTCTCCCTTTCAATTCCAATATAATACAATATGTTTAAACTGATCTTTTCAAATGGAGATTGTGTCTCTGGAGTTTTATGGTAAACACTGTGCCAATTAAACTAATGTAAACAAAGTTATTACATGGAACAGATGCTTTATTTTAGGTGAAAAGCATTCAGAGCTAGTGGGCAGTCTGGGAAATACTCACCTAGTTTAGATTAGGCAGACATTTCATATTTTATTTTAATAATATCTTTATTTTGTTTATATTTTTATTATTTTTTATTTCAAATTAATATGAGAATGCAAATTTTTAGATTACATTGTTCTCACTTCCGAGGTAAAGTTCCAGTTGTAGAAGAAGAACCTCTCACCCGGGGGGTGTTGTACCCACTCACACATTGTGGCCAGTAGGTGAGATCCCACCAAATGACCTCCCTTCTGTCAATTGTCCTACTTACTGCCCTCTCCCCCTCCTACCTCCCCCTGCCCCCTCACTAGAGTATTTTTGTGTTTCATTGTTCATGTGAACATGTAATTTTCTATGTATTTGTTTCATATTAGTATTGAGTACATTGGTTATATATTGTTCCATGCTTGAGAGATTTTACTAAGAAGAATGTGTTTCACTCCAATCAAGTAAACATAAAAGATAAAGTCTCCATCTTTTTTATGGCTCAGTATTATTCCATTGTATACATTTACCACAATTTGTATATCCATTGATGGGTTAATGGACATTTGGGTTACTTCCACAACTTGGCAATTATTAATTTAGCTGGAGTAAACATTCTGGTGCAAATGTCTTTGTGGTATAATGATTTTTGTTCTTCTGGGTAGATGTAATTGTGGGATAAAATAGAAGGTTAACTTTTAGATCTTTGAGAATTATCTGTACTTGATTCCATAAAGCGGTATTAGGTTGCCACCTCACCAGCAGTGTAGAAGTGTTCCCTTCTCTCCACATCAATTCCACTATTCACAGATTTGGGACTTTGTGATGTGGGCTAATCTTAGTGGAGTTAGGTGACATCTCAAAGTGGTTTTTATTTGCATTTCTCTGATAATTAAAGACAAAGAGTACTTTTTCACGTGTTCATTGGCCATTCACCTGTCTTCTTTGGAGAAGTTTCTGTTTAAGTCTTGTCTACTTACAGAAGGGGTTGTTTGCTCTTTTCTTATCGTTTAAATTGAGTTCTCTGTAGATTCTAATTATCAAGCTTTTGTAAGATTCATAACATACGAAAATCTCCCATTCCAAAGGCTGTTTTTTTGCTTTGTTTGTGCTTTTCTTAGCTGTACAAAACTTTTTAGCTCCATTAAAAGCCAGTTATTTATTTTTGATATTGCTGTAATTGCAAAGGAGTTCCTCCTCATAGAGTTTTTTTCTGAGGCCAATATCTTCAAGTGTTTCCCCCACACACTCTTCTGGTATTTTTATTGTTTCATGTATTAAGTTTAACTCTTCTATCCAGGGAGTATCAATTTTGTCAATTATGAGAGTTATGGGTCCAGTTTCAGGCTTCTACATGTGGCTAACCAGTTCTCTGAGCACCATTTTTTTTTTTTTTTTTTTTGAGACAGAGCCTCAAGCTGTCACCCTGGGTAGAGTGTTGTGGCACCACAGCTCACAGCAACCTCCAACTCCTGGGCTTAAGCGATTCTCTTAAGCTCAACCTCCCAAGGCTTAAGCCTCAACCTCCCAAGTATCTGGGACTACAGGTGCCCACCACAACACCCAGCATTTTTTTGTTGTAGTTGTCATTGTTGTTTGGCAGGCCCGGGCTGGATTTGTGGGTGGCGCCTTAGCCGCTTGAGCTACAGGTGCCAACCCTCGGAGCACCCTTTGTTAAATAGAGATTTTTTTTCTCCAGGGAATGCTTTTGTTAGGCTTATCAAAGATCAAATGATGATATGTGGCTGAGTAATCTCTAGATTCTCTCTTCTATTTCATAAATATACATCTCTATGTCTCTATTTTTGTGCCACCACCAGGCTATTTTGATCACTGTAGATTTGTAACATAACCTAACGTCTGTTAGTGATGCCCAGATTTTTTTTTATTCCTAAGAATTGTATTTGCTATTTGGATTTTATTCTGGTTCCACACGAATTGAAGTACTATTTTTTTGAGTTCTTTAAAGTATGACATTGGTGCTTTGATGGGGATTGCATTAAATCTATAGATTCTTTTGGGTAGCATGGATATTTTAACAATTTTGATTCTGCCTAGCCCCGAGCATGGTCTGTTCTTCCATTTGTTAACATCTCCTGCTATTTCCTTTCTCAATATCTTAAAACATTCCAGAGGAATATACTTTTGTCCTTAATTTTCTCAAATATGTGATGTGTATCTATAATATACTTTTGAGTTATAACAAATATTAAAGTGGCTATGATAAGAATAATTAATTCACCTTTTTAAACTCTTCATATTTTATAGCTGAAGCTTATGTTACTCACTAGATATAGAGGACAACAAAGGTGGATGGCAGAAAAATAAAACAATTAGTAGTAAGAGGTAAGGTATGCTCAGGGTTTATATGTTTAGACCATTGGCTGAAGTGCTTTACTTTCACCTAGAGTGTTGGCAAAAATAAAAAGAAATTGCCATGCACTAGTTCTTCTTTACCTTAACTTATCAAAATATAACAATATATAGGAATACTTAAATTTAACCATCTGTTAGATCGATCTTTACTGGCTTCAACTTTATACAGTTTTCCAAACTTTTGCAAGTTAACATGTAGCCAGTTTTCAGGTTGTGATTATAAAGATATCACTGGAATGAAGGTATGAATATTTGTTCAATATTAAATAAAACAATTTCTTTTAGTGAAAAAAGCAATAAGTGACCAGAAAACTTAATCTGCTTGTCAAGAGTGTATTGGTATTTTTGTGTCCAGATCACAACCTTAAGTTGATTGACTTAGTGTTATTTTGAAACTTTCATTCTTACATAAACAATAAAAAAGCTGATTTACTAATTGTTAATTTACCCATTAATCCTTGCAAGCATTCATTTGCCTAACAAAACACTTACTGGGTGCCAACTTTCTAAGCTCAACACTAGGTACCACAGTAATATGATGAATAAGACTTCTCTCCACTCATGAAGTTTGCATTCTAATCATTTAGAAAGAAGACAGAGAATCAAATTATTACTTTAATCTGGGGACATAGGAGACTACGTTTGTAAGCATTTCAATTTCAATAGATCTTTGAATAAAATGCCTTTAAAAAATTGACATGGCAATTACAAGGTGAAAAAATAATTGAAAGAATTTAGGAGACACAAATGCATGTCCATAATTAGTGTGGCAAACGGCATCTGCAGACTAATAGATTTTAGTCAAGGCTGTCACTAGAAATGTAGTTTTGGTCAGTATTAGGCCATCAAAAATATTTGACATTTTATTATTTTTGTTCTAATTTAAACTGAATTCTAGGTGGCATAAGCCTAATAACACTTTAATAGATAAAAGTGGAACCATATATAAGATTAATTTAACAGTTGAAGTTATTTGAGAAATGAAAAAACCTGAGAAGCTTGGATAAATCCTATATGGCTGTTGTCATCAAAATAAACTCTTTGTTTACCTGAATAAAAAAAAAATTCTTAGCAAATCAACTTCTCTTGTTATTTTACTCCTGTGACACTCGATACACTACAATGATTATTACTTTCTGTGAACCCAGAGATTTGGAACAGTAAGATATCAATCAAAAAACCTACTGTTACAAAAATTCCAGTTGATATTATTGATATATTCTGCTTTTCATAATTCAGAGAATCCAACTGTGCAAATCAACTATGAAAAAGGAAAAAAAAAGAGGCAGTCTTTTGTTGGCTACTTGGCTAACTCAGGAGCAGAATTACAATTCTACTATTCATCCTGCTATGCTTTCCTTCTTTGTTTAACTTTAAAAATACAAATGGCTCATTTTAAAAATCCATTTACTTTTATTATTATATTGTTATCTGAGATCCATACATGTTTGTATATCAATCCCTTATTAGATATATAGCTAGCAAATATTTTCCACATTTTATGGGATTGTCTTTCCATTTTAATGTTTCTATTGCTGTGCAGTTTTTAGCTTGATGCAATTCATTTGTCTATTTTTTTCTTTGGATTTCCGTGCCTTCAAAGTCCTATTTTAGAAAAAGAAATCATTATACAAAGTGTTTCCTACTCTCCACATCCAAGTCAGCATTTGCAGTTTTGGGAATTTGTAATCTGGGCTAATCTCACTGGAGTTAGATGATATCTCAAAGTGTTTTTGATATGCATTTCTCTGATGATTAGAGACAATAAGCATGTTTTCATGTGTTTGTTTGTCATTTGTCATCTTCAGAGAAGTTTCTATTCACGTCTCTTGCCCACTTATAAATCAACAAGAAAAGAGCAAATTATGTGAGTTGATTAATTTGAGTTCTCTGTAGATTTTAGTTATCAGCTTTGTCAAATTTGTTGCACGCAGAAATCTTTCCCATTCTGAAGGCTGCCCATTTGCTTTCATTGTGGTACGTTTAGCTGTGAAGAAGCTTTTTAGTTTGATCATGACCCATGTATTTACTTTTGTTGTGGTGGGTCTTCTTCATAAAATCTCTTCCCAGGCCATTTTTTCAAGTGTTTCCTCCACACACTCTTCTAGAATTTTTATAGTTTTGTGTCTTAAATTTAAATCTTTTATCTCACAAGAATCAATTTTTGTCAATTGTATGAGGTGAGCATCCAGTTTCCTTCTTCTACATGTGGCTAACCCGTTCTCCTACACTGTTTATTCCCAAATGCATCCTTTTGTTTGATTTTTCAAAGTGAAACGGTGATATGTGGCTGGGTTCATCTCTACATTCTCTATTCTATTCCATAGATAGTTTCTCTTTGTGTGCCAGTACTGTACTCTTTTGATTACTGTAGACTTGTAGTATAATCTGAACTCTGGTAATGTGTGACCTCCAGATTTGTTTCTGTGTCTAAAAATTTTACTGGCTATACTACTTTTTAATTTTCTGGTTCTATATGAAATAAAGTACTATTTTTTTTCGAGTTCTTCAAAGTATGACATTGGTGGTTTAATGGGTATTGCATTAAATCTGTAGATCTCTTTGGGTAGTATAGACATTTTAATAATGTTGATTTTTCCCAACTACGAGCAAGTTCTGTTCTTTCAATTGTTAATATCTTCTACTATTTCTTTTCTAGGCATTTGGTATTTGTTGTTGTTGTTGCTTGTTTTGTTTTGTTTTGTTTTTTGTTTGTTTGTTTTGGAGACAGATTCTCACTTTGTTGCCCTCAGTAGTGTGTTATGGCATCTCAGCTCACATTAACATTATTTCTACAAACGAACTTTGATTCAGTATGTATTCACTATATGCACTTCCATCCCTTCTTCTAATTATTGTTTCCCATTGTACATATTACAAGCTGCTCAGAAATAGGATAACTGCCTTGTTATTTTTTCATTATTCTAATTTTACTCTATACTGTTCATAAATTTTTGTTCTTAAATGAAAATATTATCACATCACTCAAAATTCAGACTCTTATAAGGCATGTAATATAAAGTTCTTATTCACAGTATCATACTCATTCACTTCTTAAACCTCTTGTTATGCTTCCTTTATAGTAACCAGATTTCAAGCTATAAAAAATTTTATGTGCACTTTATCGTATAACCCATATTGCATGGAAGGTCATTACATGTAAACACACTGTGTTGTGTATGCAAAATATCTTCTCATTTTTCCATCTAGTACTCTTTATGTATCCATTATTTTATTCTTTCATTCATTCAAATAGTTTTGAGTCCTTACTATGTGCTGGGAAGGGTTTTTAGGTTTCGAAATGATACAAGAGTAAAGTAAAAAAAATAGAAGCTTTTCTCATGAAATGTGTAATTTTGATTTTAAGCCTTTTATTCTTTATTTAATAATTTATTTCAAGATATTCACTTACATTTCCTGTTCATGTTACTATTTCAACACTGTCCAATTTAAACATGACTACAGGTTCATGTTATATTGGAGTTATCTTCACATACTGAACATTTTCATGAAGATAGGAAACATGATTAAATATAAAAGAAATATGTATGAAATATTATCAGTAGTTAATATCTTCAATTAATAAATTGGAAAACTAGGAGAAATAAGTAAATTCCTAAATATAATCTACCAATATTGAACAAGAAAGAAATCCAAAACCTTAATAAAAGACTAACGAGTAAAAAGATAGAAGCAATTAAAAAAAAAACTCCCCTCAAGAGACATAAAGACATGATGGCTTCTCTACTTAACTACCCAAGCTTTCAAGGAAGTACTAATACCAACATTACTTAAATTAGTCCAAAAAATTAAAGAAGAGGGAATACTCACAAACTCATTCTATTTGGCTTGCATGATTCTGATACCTAAATCAGACAAAGACACAACAAAAGAGAAAAATGTTATAGGCCAACATCTCTGAAGAACACAGATACAAGAATTCTTCAACAAAATACTAGCAAATAAAATCAAGGCATAATAAAAGCATTATTCATCATGATCAAAGATCCTTTCTGGGGATGCAAGGATGGTTGAATATACACAAATCAGTAAAATAATTTCTCGTGTCAACAGAATGAAAGATGAAAAAATATGTTCATTTCAATAGATGCTGAAAAAACATTCAATATAATTTAGCATTTCTTTGTGATAAAATTTTTCAAAAAACGGTGTACAGGAGGAATATTCCTCGACACAAATAAAGCCATATGTGAAATACTCACAGCAAGTATTGGACCAAATAGGGAAATATTTAAAGCCTTTCCTCTGAGATCTGGAAGAAGATAAGGGTGCTTCCTTTCACCTCTGTTATTCAACATAGTATTGGAGTCCTAGCTAGCACAGTCCCACAAGAGTAAAAAATAAAGGACATCCATCTTGAAAAGAAAGAAGTCAAATTATCCTTTATGGCATTTCCATGTCCAATTTGTTACATTCTTTATATGTTCAGACTGTAAATTAAATATATAATCTGAAACTTAAATTCAGTATAATCTTTCAAAATAATTTATCTGAACCTATGTTAGAAGGTAAAGAAAAGCAGTCCATGATTATGAAGTTACATCTGACAAAGTGCTCCAACTGCATTGTTGGTATCGGCACCAGGTCAGTGCTGTAAGAACTCTTGATATTCACTTGCCAGGAGGTGATATCTCACTGAGCTAATATGAAATAGAACAGTAGCCAATAGCATTTTGTGTTTATATACATATGTATATATATGATATGAAATACCAATAGCATTGTATACATATATATGATAAAAATATAAAGACAGTACTGTTGCATGACATATATACATACATATATGATTTTTTTGTAAGCAGTACTATTGTATGATATACATATGATATACATATGCATATAATAGTACTGCTTAGAATAAAATCATGATTTTAACTAGGCAGTAGAGAGATATGAATATAATATTTACAAATTTACTATGATGATTAAGGTCAATTTCCTACAAACTTACTGTATGGACCATGCTGACTTAGAAACGTATTAATATGACAGCATTAAAAAAATATTTAATATAACATCATAAATGGAAACACTTGAAAGTAGTTAATCTCAGAAATTGTGTATTTCCTTAATGATTTCCTACAAAAAGTCTTACCAAGCAGTAATGTAAAAACACCCACACTGGCCTGGCCTGACATGGCATGGTAACTAACACCTGTAATCACAGCATTTTGGGAAGCAGAAGCAGGAAAATTGCTTTAGGCCAGCAATTGGAGACCAACCTGGGCGACATAGCAAGACCCTGTCTTTAAAAAAAAAACAAAAAACTTAGGCATGGTGACACACTCTTCTAGTCAGAGGTATCTAGGAGAGGCTGAGGCAGGAGGATCATTTAAGTCCTGGAGTTCTAGGTTGCAATGGGCTATCACAAGGAAAGAAGAAAAAAAGCAACACCCAGACAATAAAAAGTAGGCCCAGTGTTCATTGATACATTGGTAGACCCTTTCATCTTTCTTATTTTAAAACAACTATTTAGCTCATGAAGTATGTTGAAGACCATTAAATAAAACTTCTAACAATAACAATATGCAGGGTTGTTTTTCCTGACTTGTTGAGAGATGCAGTTTTTAATGATATATTAAAATCATAAAATTTAAATGATTTTAGAGCATAGAATGTGTTATGCATAGAATATGTTTCTCTATATATTAGCTTGAGTTAGTACTCAGAAATTACTGTTTCCATGCCCCGGGAAACAATGACTACTGCATCTGTTAAATTTTGCAGTGTCTTAAGTCCTGGTTTATTTTCTTTCTTTTATTTATTTATACCAAAATTTATACATCCATAAAATAAGATACTTCTTTTTTCATTGTTCTTTCTTTTCAAATGTACTGCCTATTACTTCTAATATCAGAAGTACGTAAGTAGCTATTGTGAACTAGTATCTCTAAGTAAGAATGATTTTCTTTCAAAACAATGGAAATTTCAGTTGTTTTTGAACACAAAATATTCAGGATTTGTCAAAATATCTGGACAAAATAAATAGCGTATCCCCACAGGAATCTTTATTTCCTGTCTAATGCACACATGCAGTTTTAAGTCAGAGAAAGCTCACTCCTTCTAGCAGGAGGCTTATTTGCATTGCAGGAGTCTGTTGATACTTCAGATGAACAGCAGTTTTTCAAAAGCTACATGATCAAAATAGGAAATAGCTTTGGTTCAAAATAAATGCAGTCTAGACTATATGCTATTGTTTATTCACTAAAAGTGAAAATATTCATTGTGTTAAATTGTTTTATATCCTTATGTGTTCATTCAAAAAAGTTTAAAAGAATAGGGTAAAATTAATATATTAAAAATAAGCAATATTCATCACAACTATCAGCAGTAAATTAAGATCTTTTGTTAATAAAACATCTGATTATTTTATAATAATTTTAGAAGAAATCAGCATTAATCTTATATGAATAGTGAGAGACATAGATTAAATGAATAATTAAATATTAATGTCTTTCTAATAAAAACTTATAAAATTTAGTCCATATCCTTATTCATTTGCAACAAATATTGCAATATTTGCTTTTTTAGTTCTACAACTTCCTTAGAGCTAGTAAAAACATTGTTTGAATTCTTCTATATTATACGTTTACTTATATGAGTAAGGCAGCTATAGCACAGGTGAATATTATGGGGCTCATTTATAGGAGAGAACTTTTTGAATATATTATGTATTTGTTTATTTTAGATTAACTTATAAGAATATGCTGCTATGGGCTAAGCGCCTATAGCTCAGCGGCTAGGGCGCCAGCCACATACACCTGAGCTGGTGGATTCGAACCCAGCCTGGGCCTGCCAAACAACAATGACAACTACAAACAAAAAATAGCTGAGCATTGTGGTGGGCACCTGTAATCCCAGCTACTTGGGAGGCCGAGGCAAGAGAATCACTTAAGCCCAAGAGTTTGAGGTTGCTGTGAGCTGTGACGCCACAGTAAGGGTGAAATAGTGAGACTCTGTCCCCACCCCCCAAAATGAATATGCTACTATGAATGTTAAAGATGCAGTTATCACCTTGTTTTGATGCCAACATTAAAATTTATCATAAATAATATATTTTTTAAATGTATTTTAACTGTCAGGCAGCATTCAATAGAAAACCATGGCTTAATATAGATAAATGAATTATTGATAAATAGGTTTAAAATATAGTATTTATCGAGTTTAAATAATTTTAGAGCATAGAATGTGTTATGCATAGAATATGTTTCTCTATATATTATACTTACATATAATGAAACTCATGCAGAGTGTAGAAATTGACTTCTGAAATCAATATAGGCAATTATAAATTAATGTGTCACTTTCAGAAAGTGATTACTGCATTTAAGGACTGAAGTAATAAAAAATGGTGAAACTAATTACTTTGATAATGGAATGATATCCTGCCCTTCATATTCTGTATACTTTTAATAAAAAAAGAAAATGTAACTCAATGAACACCAGAATTATCACAGAATATTATATATTCATTACAAAGAAAAGTTTTTTTATTTCTTTTCTGATTAATTATTAATTAGGTCATAATAATGTATCTCAAATAGATGGGCAATGAATAACATATGAATTTTTAAGTAGTAATATATCAAAAAATGCTTACATGTATTATGATCATTCTACTTTTCATTTTTATAATATATATATATGGTACTTTCATTTTACTCATAATTATAATATTTTCATAACCCTTATAGACGTAAATAATAATTCAGGTGTAACTGTAATATATTCCACTGAAGTAATAGAACTTTTTCACATCTAGAATGTCCCAACAAAATTTAGAACTTGCATCTGCAAAAGTTGTTTGCATACAGGCATAAATACAATTCTAGAGGTACTTTACTCCACAATTATAGGTCTTTAATTTACCAGTAATGATTGCATCAATCCTTAAGGAAAATCTCACAAAATACACATTGAAAATAGACTCTTTTAGGTTAAGCTAAATAGTAATGAACATCAATAAATGTTCTTCCCAACCTAAGTAAATCATCTCAGTAAAATACGATTAACTATTTGGAAAAGAAATGTTTGTGGATAGCTGGGCATTGTGGCAGGCGCCTGTAGTCCCAGTTACTCAGGAGGCTGAGGCAAGAGAATCACTTGAGCCCAGGAATTGGAGGTTGCTGTGAGCTGTGTGATGCAACGGCACTCTACTGAGGATGATAAAGTGAGACTCTGTCTCTACAAAAAAAAAAAAAGAAAGAAATGTTTGTGGAATAAATTGCTACTAATTATAATTAGGTAAATATGATTGTGAAATCAACTCCCCTTTAAAGTTGATAATTGCCGTTTATATCTTTTGAACTCATCAAAACTATGGTTTCTAAAAGTTGAAATAAATTAAGAGCCAAGTTCCTTGACTCAACTCTTAGAACGTAGTATAGGATTTGACAGCTGTTGGGTATTTATACCCCACTTAAGATCTGTCCAGTAGCACAATAGGGACAGTATAGCTGACAATGGTTTAGTATATATTTTAAAAGAACTAAGAGTAGAACTGATATGTTCCTAACACAAAGGAATAATGCACAGTTATGAGGATGGATATTCTAGTGATTCTGATCTGCTTATTACACGTGATTATATCAAAATATCATATGTACTTCATATATATGTACAACTGATATATATGCATAATAACAAAGAATAATTTTTAAAAGGAAAACATTGTATCAAAATGCATAATAATTTGAGGGATGGCTCCTGTGGCTCAAAGGAGTTGGGCGCCAGCCCCATATGCCAGAGGTGGCAGGTTCAAACACAGCCCCAGCCAAAAAAAAAGTATAATAATTTACATTTACACAGACTGATAATAAACAGAGATATACTTGAATTTGAAATATTAGGGCTATATTGTGCTGTGAATAAGGAATTTTCCCATTTCACCTAGGTGAAGTGAGCAGACAGTGATACTGTTTTGACTTTCCTCATTCAATTTCCAAGTGTCTTTATTTATTTATATGTGATAGTGTCCATAGTGTACAATTTGAAGTACAAAGAGACGATTTTTTAACATGAAAATCATTCTATTTGGTTTAAGAAAGACTGGCCAAGTTCAATTTTTTTAAACAATATATCCTACATTCCAGTATTTTTTAAGAATGTGATAACCATTAATATAGACTTTAAATGTGAAATAAAAATTATTAATTTTTTATGTACACAAGTTTTAATTTTATCATAGTCATGAAGCATGAATATTTTGGAATACAAGGTTGGACATTTAAATTCATGAACTCTTTCCTACAAAAGTGCTACATACCTTGTTGTTGAACATCAGTTGGTTACATTCAGGGTACTCCCATTTGTAAGCTATGTACCACCACCAGTGCCTAGTCCACCCTTCAAAGCAATTTAGGAATTCTTTTTCTGGAATGGTCATCAGACTTGTTATATTTATACAACGAGGGTGCACCCCGGCTTAGTCAGTGCTAGCCACCCAGGAGGACCTGCCCCGCCCTCTGCATCTCTTCCCTGGCAGTGTTGGTGCCGTGGACAAGGGGAGGCAGAGCTGGAGAACCAAGTGTGGCAGAGAGGGCGATTGCAGAGGAAGGCCGTGTAGTCCCTAGTTAGTTGAGGGAGACCACAACTTAGCCTGCATTGCTGCCAGTGCCAACCTCAGAACCACCCTTGAGCCTAGAAACCGTACCCTGGCTGCACTACTCCCCTGTGAGCATTTCATAGGCCTAAAGGTGATACAGGGTTCCTCCATTCAGGGATGAACAAAAACCCTTCATTTTCTAGGCCTGGACAATTTCATGAATGGACTGTATCCATTCCTTAATTTGTTCATTCACCCTGCCCCTAGCGGAAGAGACTGTATTCATTAATAGACTCATTCATCTTACCCCAACGGAAGGGACTGCATACATTCATTAATGCACTCATTAATCTTGCCCCAGAGTAAGGGACTGTATCCACTCATTGTCCTGGCCAAATGTAACCACAAAGCACCCGTGCAACTATATATGCCCCTAGACAAAGAACCTAAGCAAAAAGGAGATTTTCTGACTTATGTCTTTCCCTCTACCTGGAACTCTAGTGCTTTCTCTGTAATCATTTATTTAAAGTAAATCCTGTCTCACAGACTGATCTGTGGTCTGAGGCTTCATTCATTGAACCCCTGAGACCAAGGAACTATTGAAGAAGAAATTCCAGTATCAGTATTACAAGGTCAGATAATTAAGTTTAAGAACTTGTCCTAGAAAAAGTGCTCCGTATTCATTGCTAACTATCACTACAGTCACTAGAAGGCCAAGTGTGATACTTCAAAGGTGAAAACAGGGATATTCAGCAACAAGTTATGTAGCACTTTTCTAAGATGAGTTCACGAACTTAGATGTCTGACCTCATATACAAATATCCTTTAAAACCAGTAGCTGTATACTCCATGAATAATGTGATCAGAGAAGGTATTCTTTTTTCCTAGCATTAATCTTTAACATATCAACAGATTAGATTAATAAAAACTAGTTGCCAACATAAAATCTGGCTCTTATAATTTTCCTGATAAAACAGCATTTCGTTTAAAGTAGAACCAAGTGTAGCAGAGAGACACACAAATTCCAAACACAACTCTTTCTTCTTCTTTTTTTTTTTTTTTCTTTTGAGACAGAGTATCGTTATGTCACCCTGGTTAGAGTGCTGTTGGGTTACAGCTCACAGTAACCTCAAACTCTTGGGCTTAAGCAATTCTCTTGCCTCAGCCTCCCGAGTAGTTGGGTAGTTGGAACTACTGGCGCCTGCCACAACACCTGGCTATTTTTTTTTGGGAGGGGTGGAAGGTTGTAGTTGTTGTTTGGCAGGCCCGGGCTGGATTTGAACCAGTCAGCCTGGTGTATGTGGCTGGCGCCCTAGCTGCTTGAGCGATAGAGCTACAGGCACCAAGCCAACTCTTTAAAGCCTTTAAAAACTATAATCTACTGGGTTCAATGAACACTATTCTGGTGACAAGGACACTAAAATCTCTGATTTCAGCATTATGTTCTGTACCTTAGTAGCAAAAAACATTTGTTTGTATCCTCTTAGTATCTTGAAAAATAAAAAAGGTAAACATGATAGTGCTTTCATCATAAAATTGTCACATGGAAAGACCTTAGAATCATGCCTGGCTTACAATAACACTTTGTAATTGTTCAATATAAAGATTGCCTGGCTTACAATAATACTTTGTAATTGTTTAATATAATTTTTTTTTCTTTTTTTGGCCGGGGCTGGGTTTGAACCCTCCACCTCTGGCATATGAGGCCAGAACCCTATTCCTTTGAGCCACAGGCGCCACCCCCAATGTAAATTTTTATGCCACATTCTCTGATGAAATTTTTTAAATGATGGCATATATACCAGAGAGTTATTTAAAAGTTTGGTTAAATTAAACTACAATTGTGGAATGTTAATGTTTTTGAATCCGGACTATTTCCCACCTCACTCAGAGCTGGCTTACCTCCTGTATCGTGGATAACATCATTGATTACTCATTAACTTGCTCAACAATTCTTTTGCCATTGATTTTATAGTAACCCACATCAATCTATGTAGGAATTGACCTTATCAAATCTAATCATATCATTTTTGAGGTAAGTAACAGCTCAAGTGAATTGATTACTCCTATATTATATAATCAAAGAGTGTCTTTATTCACCTGACAGTTTTTTAAATGCAATAAGGTCAAACAATTTGGGTTAAGTGGAAGAATCAAGGTATTCCATTATCTGTGTGTTAGGGTATTAAATGAATATCATTGAAAGTGCTCTTTGGAGATCATTTGCCTAATATACTCTGTTACTTACATTAATGAAAATAGTTTTTATCCTTCTCTAGTGTAGGATCCCATGGAAAAACCATGATGACACTGAGAGAGTGCTCATTATTTTATAATATTATATTATGGACAGTATATAATATGTTCATAGTGTTTGTGTAAATTAAATTCCATACTTCTTTTTTTTTTTTTTTGAGACAGAATCTCAAACTGTCACCCTTGGTAGAGTGCCGTGGCATCACACCTCATAGCAACTTCAAACTCTTGGACTTAAGCAATTCTCTTGCCTCAGCCTCCCAAGTAGCTGGGACTATAGGTGCCTGCCACAACGCATGGCTACTTTTTGGTTGCAATTTGCATTGCTACTTAGCAGGCCTGGGCTGGGTTCGAACCTGCCACCCTAGATATATGTGGCTGGCACCCTGTGGACTGAGCTACGGGCACCACCTAAACTCTATACTTTTAAATCCTGGGAAGGATATTTGATTTTACATCAATTTTTTTTTAGAATTTGAGCATGCATGTTAAGTGAGATAGGGGATTTTTGCTTAATTATTATTTCATAGTTAACTAAAAGTATAATAATGTAAATCTTACCAATAGAATTGGCTAGGAAAACTGATGAAACCTACCTGTGAATTCTGTTTCAATACTTCTGTTATCATCAACAATTTATCATATAATCTATTTTCTCTAAATTTAAACACAAACAATATCCTCACCCACATAAGTCCATATATTTTAAATTATTTTGTATCTGAAAGGTACAATGTTATTGAAAAGTAAAATTTCTCTAACATGCCATTAAACACAATTTCCCTTTTATTTTAAATATATACACATAAATATGTGTATGTTGTGTAATTTTTTCAATATGTGGAATTTTTTTCTGGTCTCTGCATTCTCTGAATAGGCCTGTATGGTATTTGTATAGTGGCTAGCTCTATTTGCTCTGGAGACAGACCTCCATATTGTTTACTAGTTGTAAACTTGGGTAACTTAAATATTCCTGAAATTCATTTTCCTCATACCTACATTGCAAATAATAATAATCATCATCATAAAAAAAGAAAGAAGAAGAAGAGGAAGAAGAAGGAAATAGAAGACAATAATGACAAAGAGGATGAGAAAGAAAAAATAATTTATGGAGGAAATGAATTATAATTCTTGGAGCAATAATTATAGAGAAATAAATTAATAACTAATGATTATTATATTTCATTTCACCATAGGAATTACATTTCTGTCAGAATTCAACAACAATAACAAAAATATTTCTATTCACACCTTCCTAATATTACACTAGGCTGAATTTTTGTATTAGAACCATTCAAAGTATGGTTTGATGTTATTAATATGGAAGTTAAGAAATGAATTTTATTTATTTATTTATTTTTTGAGACAGAGCCTCAAGGTGTCACCCTGTGTAGAGTGCTGTGTCATCACAGCTCACAGCAACCTCCAATTCCTGGCTCAAGCGAGTCTCCTGCCTCCACCTCCCAAGTAGCTGGGAAGACAGGTGCCCACCACAACGCCCGGCCATTTTTTTAGTTGCAGCAGTCACTGTTGTTTTGTCTGGTGGGCCCAGGCTGGATTCGAAACGCCAGCTCAGGTGTACGTGGCTGGCACCTTAGCCACTTGAGCCACAGGCGCCCAGCCATGAAAATGAATTTTATTAAAGGGCTGTATGACAGTACAAAACCTCTCAGATGTGTACTATAACCACTATATTCACAATAAGAAAAAATTATAGAAAAGATGTAATTTGCCTACATTCTTTTAAGACATCTACATTGTAGTTAGCCATGCATTTGGGAAAAATCTGATCTCACTTAATTAAATTCAATTCCATACTTCCTAAATGTAAATTTGTAATTAATGGTTAAAAAATTTTACTCATTAATTTCTATATCATGTTGGTATACATGTATATTTTCCATATGTTGATATCAATGATTTTTAGATTTTAAACATTTTCAGTATTCCTTAAATTGTATTTCAGAAAACTATACTATAGCTATCTACCTCTGCTCTACGTGAAAATTCAGGTGTTAACATTTAAAAATTACATGGATGAACTTGTTTTGAAAAAAAACTTTTTTTTTTTAGACACAGTCTCTAGCTGTCACCCTGGGTAAAGGACCGCAGCATCAGAACTTGCAGCAACCTCCATCTCTTTGGGCTCAAGCGATCCTCTCGCCTCGGTTTTTTATATTTTTAGTAGAGACGGGATCTCGCTTTTACTCAGGTTGGTCTCAAACTCATGCGATCAAGCAATCCCCCTGACTCGGCCTCTGAGAGTGGTAGGATTTACAGGCGTGAGCCACCACGCCTGGCCTATTACAAAAATTAAAGTAGCTACTTAAGTTACACTTACTAAGAAATTCAGTTTAGTTTTTTTTTTTCAGATCTGAAAAATGTTATTTAAGAAAGATGTATTAATTTAGTTTTAGGAACTGATAATAATTGCACATATAGATAATATGACTTAACGTGAAATTTTCTTAGCACTTTATGTGCAGAAGTTTCAGGTGATCATCCTAGTTCTTGAGAGCACAAAAGTATCTTTAGTCCCTTTGAGTGCCTTCTCTTGACTCATAAATGTGGGTGCCCATGCCTATGTTTGCTTTTAACTCTAGAGTGGTTCTCACTCTATTCCCCTCATAGGTAACTATATTAATGTTTTAAAATATAATTTATTTGAATGTGTTCTTTATTTTTATGTGTACATATTTATGTTTAAGTAAATGACATCTATGCTAATATTGCATCAAAGAAATCAAAAGAGGGTAATGTTACAGAAGGAAATGAGTAGCCAACTGCAATAAAATCTTCTGACAGGTAAAGTAAATAAAGACCAAATTTTATATCTTTGGCTTGGCGACTATGGCTCAACAGGCTAAGGCGTCAGCCATGTACACCTGAGCTGGCGGGTTCGAATCCAGCCCGGGCCCGCCAAACAATGACAGCTGCAACCAAAAATGGCCGGGCATTGTGGTGAGCGCCTGTAGTCCCTGCTACTTGGGAGGCAGAGGCAAGAGACTTGCTTGAGCCCAGGAATTGGAGGTTGCTGTGAGCTGTGATGCCACAGCACTCTATCCAGGGTGACAACTTGAGGCTCTGTCTCAAAAAAATAAATAAATAAAAATAAATAAATAAATACATTTTATCT
The DNA here is from genome assembly GCA_963573935.1 of Arctocebus calabarensis. Classification (NCBI taxonomy): domain Eukaryota; kingdom Metazoa; phylum Chordata; class Mammalia; order Primates; family Lorisidae; genus Arctocebus; species Arctocebus calabarensis. The sequence continues at coordinate 51,509 of CAUYON010037382.1, read as the reverse complement.
CTTTGATTGAGCAACATGTGAGTGATCTTTACAATTGTGGGGAAGTTGGAGTTGTAGGCTCTATTATAGTCCTATGGTTAATGGTAAAGAAATGAACAGAAGGCAATTGTAAACTACTTCTAGATACTCAGAGGACAGAAATTTTTTAAAATCTTTCATTGGAGCTTTGTTGGTTGGTTGGTTGAGTTTGTCATGGAAAAAAATGCACTACTACAAATATCTGTAGCCTAAAATTCAGCTGAGAAGTGAATATATGAAAACAAAAGCAGGTTGGAAGATAAGAGAGCAACCTGAAATATACTTTTCTTCAATAGGAGGACACCTGGAAAAGGTTGACCAATTTGTTAAAAGACTAGTGATAGACCCAGGTGTTTTTTGTTGTATTGTATTGCATGTTATTTTTTTTCTTGGTGAAATTTTTATACACTTTGAAGCGGCATGTAATACTGATGCTCATAAAATGGAGAAAATATGTAAACATAATTAATCTTATAAAGCTTTACCAAACTTGTTAACAATGAAAAATATATTTAAAACTCTTGAATCAGTCATAAGTATATTAGATTTCCATATCCAAAATTAAATACCAACAAATAGAATTTGACAACATATTAAAAGTATAAGGGATTATTATGAAACAAATATTTCCCAGAACTCTGAAGATTTATTAACATTAGAAAATGTGTTTGTATATACATGAAATAAGCAGTCAAATAAGAAAAACATCCATATAGTCCAAGTAGATCTAAAAAGGTCTTTGATTACATTCAATATTCATTAATCATAAATTGTGAGTAAACTCAGAATAACATGATAATTTCTCAAAGTAATAAAAAAATGCTAATAATAAAGTGAGCCAACACAATATGCAGCAAACTGTTATGTTTGTTTTCACATAACCTTCCTAGTTCAACATTTCAATTGCCTTTCAAGCAATAAATTAGAAAATATATAATGCAACTGTCAAGTCTTTTGATTGGGTTTTACCAACTCCCAATGTCATCTGATATACCCTGTACACTGCATTTTTTATTTGACTGCAGGACAACCACTTGTGTCTTTTTCTCTTCCTATAACATAAACTTTCTTGACATAATCTAACACCTTCACTTCCCAGATATAAGTGAGTATATCTGGCCTTTGGAGTAGTGAGATCCTTTAGTTATTTGCTATTATGTCACTAAATCTACCTTAAACATGATTGCACTTATACTCACTTCACTTTCTTTGACACTAGTTTAAACTAATAAGCACAAAGAAATAGAGTTGATAAAATCATGGTGTGGTTTGGAGTTTCCCTCCAAAACTCATATTGCATCTTACTCCCCAGCATGGCAATACTGAGAGGTGGGGCCTGTAAGGGGTCATATCCCTTGTGTTAGCTTAATTTTTTAATGGACTAATGAGTTAATGGATTGATGAGTTATCATGTAAGAGGAACTGGTGGCCTTCTAAAGGAGAAAGCATGACAGCACTTTAGCACACTCAGCCTCCTCCCCATGGAGTGCCTGTGCCACTTCAGGATACTAAAGAGAGTCCCCAACAATAAGTATTTCCTCAGATGTACATGGCCTGTGACATTTAACTTCTCAACTCTGTAACAGTAAGAAATAAATTCCTTTCTCCTATAAATTTCTCAGTTTCATGTATTCTTCCATAAGTAATAGAAAATAGACTACGACAGGTCTATTTTTCCTGATACAGACATTGGAGTCTGAAATTTATAGCCCTTCCTGTAAGGGAGTCCTCTCCACAGGACAAGTATTCAATGGAAGCAGCCTCTGCCTCCCAACCCACAAAAAATATGAATAGATATTAATTTTCCTCTCTTTGGGGAACTTTAGTCTACATAGGCTTATGATTTAAGTGACCAATCAGACATTTTTCCCAAGGATTTGTAATTTAGAGAAAGTGACCAAAAAAGGGCAGTAGCAACAGAACTGACCACAGAAAACACTGTCTTGCAGTCATGATTGTGACAATGACAATGGCAATCGTATTGGCAGCAGTGTTCTGTATTACTAATTTCTGTAATATGTTATTGGCTGAGGTATTTGCTACTCTAAATCTGAAGGTTTCATCTCATTTTTAAGCTTGGATCATCAACTTTGTTAAAGATTGTGAGATACACAGTTTACCTCTTTAAATACTGTTGAAAAAAGCTTTTATATTCTGTAGCACACATGAAGCTTAAAACATGGTCAGATTAATGACGTTTTACATGAAGCACAAGTAACCACCACATTTATCAGTAAGTAGATTTTCCAGCCATTACAGAAATCCTCTGAGTGCTCTCTCTCAATATAAAATCATACAACTTGCTCTGAACAGCATCCATGCTTAACAATGATCATAGTTTTATAAACTAAGTGGACATTTTTAAATGTTATCTTTGATTTTACCCTTTGGAGGGATAGTTATATATACTTAGTCTTCTTTATTATATGGTCTTCTTCATGAATTCTTTGTATTATTATAACAATCAAAGGCTATGTTTATATTGATTTTTATACTGTTTAGTATTTAAAAGGCATAGCCTGAGAATACATAAGAATGAGCGTATGCAAGAAGCTACTTTTTAGTTTTTGGATGATTATAACTACTCGTGACATATATTTGAGAGTAATTTTGGCTAGATATACTAGTTTTAGTTACTTTTCCTTACGTATCACTAATGTTATTTTATTTACTTCCATAATGAAACATGCCATTAAATAGTTTGAAAGTAACTGATTTTATTTTCTTTATAAATAACTTTATGTTTCTACCAAACCACCAAAGGGATTATTCTTTTTATAAGCTCAATTTAATGAGAAGCAAATATTTATTATTTTTGCATTAAAAAATTTTATGTTTTTAGCTCACTGAGGCTAAAATTATATATGACTGAGTAAAAAATGATTCCATTAAACAAAATAAATAGTATTTATATGAAATCACCACATAATCAATGACAAAATCATGTTTGTATTGACTTTTCCTATGCTCTACAGCAAAACTTTTTCAACTCAAATTTCTGCTTCTTACCATCTATTATTGTTGTTGTTGTTGTTTTGTTGCTGTTGTTGTAGTTTTCGGCTGGGGCCAGACACGAACCCACCACCCTCAGCATATGGGGCCAGCGTCCTACTCCTTGAGCCACAGATGCCACCCTGCTCCTTACCATCTTAAGGTCATATAATTAGGTTCATGAACTAATCCTAGAAAAAGTGTCACACAGCAAATTCCTGAATATCACTATGGTCACCTTAGATGTACTGCACTTGGCAAGTTTTGCACCACACCAGCACCTGACCCACACTTCAGAGGAAGTTTAATGAGATGAGTTCACAAACTTAACTGTCAGAGCTCTTATGATGACAGCTCTGGTGGACATTCTAGAAAAAGAGTTCCAAATTTCTTGGAAGAATGGACTAGGTGCTAACATCAGTGCTCACTTCTCAAGTGGAGTACCTTGAAGATGGCAGTGGTGATATTCAGCAATGAGGCATGTAGGACATTTTCAATGATGCATTTTTGAACTTGTCTGGCCTCATACACCAATATGTAATTTCGAAATAACATTTAAGTTAAAGACACACATATATTAAAATACCAGCTCATTATAACTTCTCTGCTTGAAGATAGTTTCTACCATATCAAAAAGTACAACAACAACAACAATAACAACAAAAGAAAAACCTACATTTTTTAGGTTTCAAAGATAAACAGATTGTGCTCGCTTTGGCAACACATCTACTAAAATTGGAACGATACAGAGAATATTAGCATGGCCCCTGCGCAAGGATGATACGCAAATACGTGAAGTTTTCCATATTTTTTTAAAAAAGAAAAATAAATAAAAAGAAAAAAAGAAAAAAAGATAAACAGATTATTTTAAAATAATTTTCTAATTTTCATCATTATTTGTTGAAAGTATAAAATATCATTAAAGATACCTATAATTCCCATAATTAAACTTACTTGACTTCTATTTTGGAATTTAACATTTTTTAGTTTTTAGAACTATAATGAATCTTAATAGTTGAATTGGCATCAGAAATTCAGGTATTATTTACTATGTACAAGACAGTCCATAAAACCTAAATAAATATCCAGTTAGCATATTTTTAAGGTAAATAGCTTTTTGTGATTGTGAGATTAGACTCTTTATAATTAAATGGTCTGTAATTAAGTTGAGTAGAATTAGGGAAGAGAAACTTCAAATAAAATATAAATTTGGAATGTTTCCTGTCAGGGATAGAAAGAGCTGGAAAGAGAGTTTATCCTATCATTCATAGAACCACTACAATAAAGAAAGCTTGACAATCCTCTTAGGCAGACAGTTTAAGTTTTATATCTTTTTCTATTGCGGTGTTGGTTTACTAATTATTGAGTTTGGGGATTTTTTTCTATTTTAATCAGAGGCTGACAATTTGCAGTCCATAGGCCAAATCCAGCACTCCATTTGTTTCTGTAAATAAAGTTTATGGGAAACAGCTAAGTTTATGCATTCCTCTGTCTAATGCTGTGTTCATGCTACAATAGCAGAAATGTGGAGTTATGATGAGTCTGTATGGTCTGCAAACCCTAAAATTTATCTGGCTATTTAAGGGTCCTCAACCCTTGTTCTACACACCAGTTCTTCATCAATTTATTATGTGCCCAAATAATCTCCCCGTCTTTTTTGAATTTTTCATTCTCTTGATAGTATCTTTTGATGAGGAGAGTTCATAAATTTGTGTAATCCAATTTATCATTATTTTTGATTAACATTTCTCATATATTACATAAGAAATCTTTGTCTAACTCCAAAGCACAAAGTTTTATTTTTGTTTTTTTTTTTTGTTATTGTTGTTGAGGCAGAGCCTCGCTTTGTTGCGCTCAGTAGAGTGCTGTGGCGTCACAGCTCACAGCAACCTCCAGCTCTTGGGCTTGGATGGATTCTCTTGCCTCAGCCTCCCGAGTAACTGGGACCACCGGCGCCCACCACAAGGCCCAGCTATTTTTTGTTGCAGTTTGGTCAGAGCAGTGTTTGAATCCATCACCCTCGGTATATGGGGCCAAAGCTGTACTCACTGAGCCACAGGTGCTAACCTTTTGTTGCTTTTTATTGCTTAGAAACTTTATAGATTTAGGGTGAGGTATAGGATAAAAGCTTCATTTTGTTTTGGCTTTTAAGTATCCAATTGTCCAACACTATGGCTCAAAAGTCTCATTTCATATGAAATGAAAGAGATGAGAGCATAGTTCTATCTCTCCCTAATTTATTTTTATATCTCAAATTTTGAAATAACTTTAGACTGACAGAAATGTTGAAAATATTATTGATTATACAGTATTCTTGTACACTTTTCCCAAAGACTTTTCTACTGCTAACACTTTACATGGCATTGAACATTTACAAAGTAAAAAAAAAAAAAAAGTTAACATTGGTAAAATATTAACTATTGATCTTATTCAGATTTTTGAAATTTTTCACAAATAAAATTTACATTTTTGTCTCAGCACCTATAGCACAGTAGTTATTGAACCAGCCACATACACCAAAGCTGGCTGGTTCAAACCCAACTCGGGCCAGCTAAACAACAATGACAACTGCAACCAAAAATAGCAGGGGATTGTAGTGGGCACCTGTAGTCTTAGCTACTTGGGAGGCTGAAGAAAGAGAATTACTTATACCCAAGAGTTTGAAGTTGCTGTGAGCTGTAATGCCATGCCACTCTACCTGGGCCACAGCTTGAGACTCTGTCTAAAAAAAAGAAAAAAAAACATTTTTATAAATTAATCTATTCATAACTATTCAGATAGTAAACCTTATTAGTGGCTTTTAAAACTAGGCAGAGAGACTGAACTTAGGCAAACAAAGATAATTAAGATATTTCTATCTTCTAGAAAATCAAATTCTATTAGATGATCTAAAGCATAAATTAATAGTGCAATAAGCAAATGTCACTTCTATTTAGCACATCAGAAGACATACATAATTAAGAATGCATTTATCATTAAACAAGGAAAAATGAGGCATTTTATTAGAACACTGTATTGAAAAGTGTTCTTGAAAAGTGAAAACTTTAGCTTTTGCCGAGCACTTGTTTTCTTCTGAATTCTGTTTTTTTTATTCATTTCTAAGGCAACAGAAGACCATTGCCAGGTGGCAAAAATCTATCAGTCATATTATTTCTTTACAAATCAATCATACGTCATTTTAATGACAATTACAAAAGTTTTTTTTATTCTCTTTGATATTAATGTTGATTTTTCTGATTAAGGAAGTCATCCTAGGTTAATTCTCAAATAATTTATTTCATATAAAGGGAAATATACAATGATGATGGTGGAGAAAAAGTAACCACTCATACTTCAAAGACATTAAGAAAGGCATTTGCATTGGAGATAACTTATTTCTAGTAGTAATTACCTTAAGGAATAGTTGTGTTTAGTTTACTGATTAAAATATTTATCAAACATAGTATAATTAATTTAGCTTTTGCTTATTATATGAGAAATTTTATATGTCAGTTAACTTTATTACCAACTTGTGAACATAGAAAAATATTTTCAAAGAAAAACATTGTGAAACTGGGTAATAAAACTCTTTTTCAGATATCTTCGTTTATTTGCCTGATAGAGAGTTATAGAAAAGAAACTTCCCTCTCAACTGATTTAGGGTAGGATTGTGTCAGTTGAGTGTGGGGTCTATTCCCATGGTTCCTCCTCTGTAGTTCTCATCATTAACCCTGCCCCTTCTCTGCAAACACACACTCTTTCTGCTTGTATTACCTAGAAGAGCATGAAATAATCTGGATTTTCAGAGGTACCAATTAATGACTGCCTGTTCGACAATCTCCAATAGTGGGAAATTTGGGGAATCTTGTTTTTCAAGCTTATTCTGGTTTTATGTCACACATTTTAATAAAATCTTAGTCTTCTCTAATAGGACAGGTATAATAATAAAACAATGTTAACAGGTTACCTATTCCATTAAAATAATTTAATTCTCTTAGAAACATAAGAAAAAGCATGTGGCATCTAAATCTTCCCCAAAATATGATGTAGCCTAATAATGTATCAGGCTTGGGATGATAGTCAGCAATCAATTCAACAAATTTTAGCCTCTCAACAATATGCTTAGTAAATGTACAAAAAGGTAACTGAGACAAAATAGCCTCTAAAAAACGTAAAAGCAATTGCAAGAATTTTGTTCGTTGGTATAAGCAGATGAGTAAAATTATCTATATTCTATCCTAGCGCTTGTCTTACAATAATATAAATTTTGGTTATGAAATAAAATATTTTGTATGTATTTTTACAATATTGTGTTGATTTTCTAATTAATTTGATTAATTTCAGATGTGCAAAACCAAGACTGAGAAAGATAATACTTAAAAAAGAGAAATTGTTAATGCTTCAAACAACTAAAACAATTCCACACAGATAGGCAGTCCATGGCTAATATTTCCAGGAATTCAACAGAAACCCTGCCTAAATTGTTCAGCATTACTTCTCTACTGTCTGTAACTTCAATTTTCAAGGTCATTTCAGAGGAAATTATGGTCTCTGTAGGATCTAGCCATTGTATTTTCATTTGAGACAACAACAATGGAAGAAGGCATAAAAGACCACATCCTCTATTTAAATAATTTTTCTAAAATCATCCACTACTCTTCTATTAAAGCTCATTAGCCAGAAATTTTCCACTTGGCCACAACTCAGCAACAAACTTAAAATCTTCCTTTAAATCATAGTGATAAATTATTACAATAAAATAAGACTGTGTTTGAAGAAGAAGACAAAGGATAATTAAAGAAAATTAGAGATTTCTACAATATTTAAAAAATTAATTTTAACATTGATCTTCATGTAACCATATTTCACAAAACTCTGGTTAATTCCAAGGCTTGCGATTTTTTTTTTTTGAGATTACCAGGTAGGCAATAACATATTTTTGTAAATAATAAATACTGAATCCCTTCTTTATGATAATTTTACATATATTATTTTGTCTTGTCTTAATTAACTGGCTAGAGCTTTCAGTAAACTATTAAACAATCACTTTAAATAAACTTGTTTTATCATGAGCTTTAATGGTAATGTTTCAAATAGTTTATTATACAGCGTAAGGCTTCAAGGTAATAAATGATTTCCCTTGTTTGTTAATAAATTAAAGTTCTCATCTTTTCTTATAGAGATTTTCTATGCAGGTTTATATTAATATAGTTGCTTCTGCATTTCTGTGCTAAAATAATTCAGTAATGATGTGTGCTGCTTATATTTCCAAACTTAATTTTCTAATTTTATTGTATCTTTAAATAGTTTTGCATTGTATTCATATTTAATTTTATATTGTTTATATGTTTTATATATTTGAGTGTGTGTGTATACTTTATTTGTATGTTAACTTTATACATTGACTAAGATAAATTGCTTCAAGCTACCTCCTACAGCCTCAAACATGGCACATAAAAGAAAAAAATTATCTGATCTTAAAAATTAGCTAAAACCTACCAACATGTATTTCATATAAGACTTTAAAACAAACTTTTCCATCATAGAATGTTTTTGAAATTCTGTGGTATTTGTGTCAATAGTAGAAACAGATTTATAAACAGCAAGCTTAGAGAACACTTTTGAGACATAAGCTATCAGATAACTTGGGTAGTAGTTGCATAGAGATTTTGGATAATGACCTTTCAATAAGCAAGAAATACTACCCATGGTATATTATCTGAGGATTTATTTATATTATTATCTGAGTACTGACTCAAGGTCAAATACTTGGGCATCTTTTTCTTTATTAAATATCAATAGATAGTCAAAGCTCTCCAGGTGGTTGGGTAAGTCCCTAACATGCCACAGAGAGACCAAAATTAATAAATGAATAATAAGGTATTAGAATACTTTTCACTGTATGTAAAGAAAATTTTCAAAAACTACTATGATTTGGATATGGTTGGTTTGTCTCCACCAAAACACATGTTGAAATTGATTTCCAATGTGGCAATACTGAGTTAGCTATTGCTTTGGAAAGACTGGAATAATTCCCAAGGTAACTTATTACTTATTGAGACAGTCGTTTGACATAAAGCATGGGCACCCCTTGGATTTTATCTCTTTGCAGACCTCAGTTTTCCCTTCCACCTTCTTTTCTATGTTATGAAAGTTCTTGACAGAAGCCAGAAACATGCCCTGAAACTTCATCCAGAATAATAAAAAGAAGAAATTAATGAAGATTTAATAGATATTTATTTTATGTGTGTAAATTATGTTTCTTTATTCAAAGGATCCTTTGAGTGATAAACCTAGTAAATAAGGAAATAATCAATGAAAACCACGTTATTAAGTGGTAAAAAATACTAAAAACAAAAGTTATCTTTTAGGTGACGGGTACCAGCCCTGACAATGCTATGGGTTCCCTCCCAGTGGCTTGATCCCGAGAGGACAAAGAAAAATGAAATTTCATGAGACAAAGGGTAGCCTTGAGAGTTGAGGCTCAAGAGACCACGAGCCCTTCTTCGTAAGGCCTAACACACATGCGGCATCTTACTCTAGGCTAGCTCTGTTTTTATTTCATACACCATTGTTTTAATCATAATTCTCAGGCGAGAAAGGCAAACAATTCTGACAGGGTAATTACGCATGATCTTTAACAGGGAGCAGGGACGTGGAAACGTCCGAGAGCAGCACTGGAGGGAAGACCCCAGGGAAGCCAGCACGCAAACCACAGGAGTGGCAATTCGTACTCAAGAAGCTTGTTGCTCAGACAGTCATGTTTCTGGTCATACCAAGGTGACAGAAGCAAAGATTTATTTTATCTCCCTTATTTGGTCCAGAGCAAATCTTTCCGTCTTTAACCAAGTTTAAACATTCTGCATGTCTAACTTCGCAAACGCAGTCCCTCTCTGGGTGAAGAGCCCCGCCTAGCGGGCAAGTCTTGCCTGTTTAGAGACCTCCCAGGCCCTGCAGTCGTGCTGGGGGACGGGTAAAATTCCAGCAAGCCGCTTCTTAAATTTTAAAGGTGCTATGCCTCTGGCAGCACATTGCGCTAGGCTCAGGATTATTTTGCATCCACTTCTCTGCTGTTTCTGTTTTCCTTTGCTCATTCTCTGCACTCATTTTCTTAATTCAATCCCTACCCTACTTGTGCATTGGGATTTTGTTGTTGTTATTGTTAAATTATAGCTGTGTACATTAATGCAATTTTGGGGTGCAACGTGCTGAGTCTATATACAATTTAAAATACTTTCACCAAAATGGTTAACATAGCCTTTACCATATTTTCTTAGTTATTGTGAGTTACTGTGTTAAGACGTTTATATTCTACACTTAGTAGATTTAACGTGTACCCTTGTAAAAGGCACTGTAGGTGTGGTCCTACCGATTATCTTCTCTCCACATATTCTCCCCCCTTTCTTCCCCTCCCTCTCCTCTTTCCCTTCTGTTTGGGCTATAGTTGGGTTATAGCTTTCATATGAAAGTGTGGGTGTTTATAAATTAGTTTCATAGTAGGGATGAGAACATTGGGTACTTTTTATTCCATTCTTGAGATACTTTGCTAAGAAGAATATTTTCCACTTCCTTCCATGTAAACATGAAAGAGGTAAAGTCTTCATCTTTTTTAAGGCTGCATAATATTCCATAGTGTACATATGCCACAATTTATTAATCCCTTTGTGGGTTGATGGGCACTTGGGCTTCTTTCTTAATACACCCTGCTGTCCCTTCCCTCACCTGCATCCATACAGCTATAATCAAAATTTTGTCCTCTCAAACAAAATAAAAGTCCACACAGAATTTAAAATGTCATCTTGTTTTATTTCCTTTCAATTTAACATGCTTTCATAATCAACCAGGAAATTCTCAAATTCTCTCACTCTCTCCCTCTTTCTCTCACACACAATCACACACAGAGAGGTTTCAAAAAAATTACTGAGAAGTTGCATGTTAAATCTTCCTCTCGGATGCATACAATGTTCATTAGCATATTAAGAAATCTGAAGGGTACACTTTGAGGAAATCCATTTAGCACCATTTAACCTCCTTGGACCACTAAATTTTTAAACTCATTGTAACATCTTTCAGATATCAAAGAACAGATTCCTTGAGAAACCCTTTGGGAAGGACATTCACTGCTGACTGGATTCTGTAATTTTTTTTACTCTTCCTTTCCAGACTCTCTCCTCTCTCACCTGACCATGACTAGCCACCTTCCTTTGGCCCAGAAATATACTTTTTATATTCTCCCTTTTTCAAGATATCTGGCAGCTTTCTACAAGGCAATAAAGAAAAATAGGGTGCCCTAATGTCAATGGCATAAGATGCCTATAAAACTAAGGATATCAAGGCTTCTTTCAAGTAACCCATCACACAGTGTAGAATACTTGAGAACAAAGAACTAATACATCATCTTGTGAACAGGATTATAGTAATCTTATAAATTTAAGTGCTCAAAGGTTGCAGTCTCTAAAAGGTTTATTTAATGAGTGATATAACATAATGTTAAGTGTTGATTTGCTCCTAAATAGGTAGCATGCAAAATAAGTTACAAATATTGCTCCTGCATTGTAAAGGCTTATAATCTACGAAGTAAAGAAAAGCATAGATTCTATTAAAAATATAAGCATTCAGCAATCAATTCAATTCACAAGTTATTTAGCCCACATATACTTCATACCAAATAGTATATGTATAATAAATACAGATAGGCTATATAGTTGAAACCCTGGAGCTAAAATATCTGGCAAAAGAAATTATGACTATTAATAGATAAAAGAGACATAAAATATACCATATGAGAAGCAGAGTATATAAATTCAGAGTATTGCAACAGATTCTAAGAAGGCTCCTGTGATTCTTAGGATAATGATGCCTTTGTGTAATTCCTTCTCCTTGAATATGAGCAAGATACACAACTTACTTTAAATTAATGCTAAGTGGCAAAGGGGTGCAACAATAACAAAAATAAACAAATGGGATTTAATTAAGCTGAAAAGGTCTGCAAAGCTAAGGACACAACAAGTAGAGCATAAAAACCTTCAGAATGGGAAAAGATATTTGTAGGGTATCATGCTGACAAGGGGTTGATAACTAAAATCTACAGAGAGCACAAATTAATCAATAGAAAAAGAGCAATCTAGTTTACCACTGGGCAAGAGAGATGAACAGAATCTTTTCTGATGAGGACAGATGAATGGCTAATAACCATTTGATAAAAGGCTCATCGTCATGATCCTCAGAGAAATGCAAATCAAAATCACCCTAGTGATAGAGATATCACTAACGCCAGTGAATATAGCAAACATCACATAGTTTCAAAGCTGCAGATGCTGGTGTGGATGTGGAGAGAAAGGAACACTTTTCCACTGTTGGTAGGACTGCAAACTAATACAACCTTTTTGGAAGAAAGTATGGAGACTCCTCAAAGAATTAAAATTAGACCCCTAATTTGATGCTGCAATCCCATTACTAGACATCCACCTAGAAGAAAAAAAAAATTCTTTTATCATAAGGACATGTGCACTAGACTGTTTATCGCAGCTCAATTTATAATCGCCAAAATGTAGAAACAACCTAAATGCCCACCAATTCAGGAATGGATTAACAAGCTGTGGTATATGTATAACATGGATTATTATTCATCCATTAAAACAGATGGAAATCTTTCCCTTTGTATTAACCTACATACAGTTAGAATATATTCTTCTTAGTAAAGCATCACAAGAATGAAGAAGAATCCAGTGTACTCAATTCTAATATGAAGCCAGTAGAAGATCTAATACAAACCCACATATAAGAAAAACTCAAATCAATTCAAGGTGGGAATTAGGGTAATGAATGAGTGTGGAAAGGGGAGACAAGAGGGGTAGTGTGGGTATCCTCCCACTTAAGAATACAGGACAGCTCACTATCCTTAAGGACCACAACATTAGGGTGTATGATACCCCTCTTGGGAGCAGGATACAATTACAAGAGGGACTTTACCTAACAAATGCAAACAATGTAACCTAATTCTTTGTACCCTCAATTAACCTGAAATCTTTTTCTAAAAGTGGCAAAGGGGGGTCGACTATATATTCATGAGCATATACAAGCATAGACTCCATCTTTTTTTTTTTTCATAGACTCCATCTTATTGGGATCCCTTCTGCTCCACTGCTGGCTTTGAAAAACTAAGCAGTTTAGCTGGGCACAGTGGCTCATACCTATAACCTTAACACTCTGGAAGGCCAAGGTGGGTGGATCCTTGAGGTCAAGAGTTTGAGATCAGCCTGAGAAAAGTGAGACCCCCATCTCTACTAAAAATAGAAAAACTAGCCAGGCATTGTGATGGGTGCCTGTATTCCCAGTTACTTGGAAGGCTGAGCCAAGATCATTTGAACCCAGGAGTTTGAGGTTGCTTTGAGTTGTGATGTCATAGTTGGAATTCTACTCAAGGCAACTAAGTGAGACTCTGTCTTAAAAAAAAAAAGTGAGCTGTCCTGTATCCTACAGCTTCAAGAAAATGAATTCTTCCAAATCCAAAAGAATTTGAAAGCAGATCCATTCTCCGTTTAGCCTTCAGATGAGAACTCAGCCCAGCCTGGCTGCTACCTTGATTGTTAGCTTATGAAATCCTAAGCAGAGGACACAGTTAAGCTGTGCCTTAACTCCTAGCCTACAGAAACTATGCGATCACATATGTATGTTATTTTAGGCCACTAAGTTTGAGATCATTTGTTTTATAAGAGATAACTAATACATAGAAGTTCTAAAAAAAGGAAATCTGATCATGAACAAGGGGATAGTTTTCATTGCAAAAATGGTCTTGTTAATAGCTATGGATAATAAAGAATAGTTATGATTTTAACCTTTTGAGATTAAGGCAAAAAAAATCTCCTAACTTCAGGGAGCTATTAAATTTAATTTAAAAATTAAAAATTACTAAAATAAAAGGATAACATGCCAAAAAAATAGCTATAGCACAAGATGCCCAGAGTATAAGGTATATATCAGGAAGAAGTAACCAATATGTCCATAATTTGCAGGATGGCCCTAAATATTACATAAAAGAGCTTACACTGTACTTTGGAAGCACATAGGAATAATTTAAGGTTTCAAAGTTGGAAGTATTGTGACCAAAGATGCATTCAGAGAAGATGATTCTGGTAATGAAAAGCCTATGCATGCACTTGAAAAAGGAGGAAGCCCACAGGAATCTAGAGCAAGCAAGATAAGAAGAGATTGGATTAATGAGAGGGGAATTGACATGTGTGGTGTTTCATTTTATGTGTCAACTTGCCTGGGTTAAAGGGTCCCCAAATACCTGGTAAAATACTTTTTTCTTTGTGTATCCATGAGGTTCTTGTTAGAAAAACAATAGAATTTGACTCAGTAGACTGAGTGAAGATCACCCTCATCAGTGTGGGTAGGTATTGTCTAACCACGGAGGGCCTGGATACTACAGAAAAGCAGAGGAAGGGCAAATGCTTTCTCTCTTCCTTGAACTGTGACATCTATCTTCTCCTGCCTTCAGATGTCAGAGCTCCTGGTTTGGGGGCTTTCTGATTCCAGTAATTATACCAGTCATCCCACTCTTCTTCTATCTCTGGGTTCTCAGGCCTTTAGCTTCAGATACAGTTACATGAGCAGCCTTCCTGGTTCTCAAGCTTGCAGGTAGACTTCTCAGTTTCCACAAGCATGCAAACCAATCTCCATAATAGGTCAAGATCTTTGTGTATGTGTGTCTGTATGCAGGATATATATACACTATATGTGTGTGTGTGTTCAGGATATATGTTTATGTTTCTCTGGAGAAACTTGACTATAATATAATATACAGTGGGAGCAGTTTTCAGAGGCACAGGCAAGTGGAAGTGACAGATGCCTAGTAAATGATTAGCATGGAAGGGTAGAGTTGACTTAAAGGTTTCAAACTTAAACTTCCTCTCATGAATAAAGTGGCCCATGAATGGTCAAAGGAAAGGAAGGCTAAGAAACTGTTAAGTTATAAGATGGGGCATTTGCCAAGTGTTTTTATCAGTGTCTTGATGTAACAGTTTTATTCAAATTTCCAAGTACTTTAGTGAAAATGTCTCAGAATAAAGGAACATAGCTCTATGTGGCAGTATTAGAAACAAAGTGAGGCAAATCCTGCTATCAGCTGAGGCCATGCAGTGTCCTTTAAACTTTCATATGTATGACAGTGGACAAAATATGAGCTGGAGTTAATGATTTTGTTATCATTTTACAACATTTCTCAAAGGTATGTGTGATACGGGTTTTTTAATATAATGAGATACCATACACCTATCTTCAGTAATAGGTGAAAAAAATTGAGGGTTTAATATCTGCAGCAAACTAATTATAGGTCAGAAGATTACAGGTAATTTAGAGATGCTCCAAAATCTAACATCTCTATTTTCACCAGCAGCTGCATGGAAACCACTGCAACAATGCTGTTGCTCTCCTTTGTGAGGCCACATCAGGATGGCAGGCTTTAAATAATGCATAAGCTACCAACATTCTTGCTCATATCCCTTTTCACAAAATGGTAAAATGTCTCTTCCATAGTCCATAAAGAATTGAAATCATATGGTGAATCCTGATAATTGCTTTCAAAAGGAGCTCTTGGCACAAGCTCTGGGTCTTCAGTTCGCCACTGCATACAGATGAGCACAGCGCCCAGAGAGCCTCCCAGCAGCAGAGCTTCCCCAGGGTTCCAAGGATCACACCAGCTGGAAATCCTGCCTCCACTTCTTCTCACCAATTAGCATTTTCTTTACCCTTATCATTCCTTTCCTCTGATGTGAGGTTAATATTTGACACAAGTCAACAGAGCTCACAGAGAAATGTGAAACCCTTTCCTCTAACTCTGAATACAGATCCCAGTCTACGTAGACTGAAAACAGAACAGAAAATACAACCAGCATGTGTATTAGCACCAGCCCTCCATCAGTGGGACACAGAGATGCACACTGACATTTCAGAGTTGCACTGAGAGTAGGACCAGAGTACAATGGTCCTACAGAGAGGGAGGTGGAGTGACAGGAAGAAATGTGCTCTGCCTAGTGCAAGGTGTCTTCCACTTTCTTCTCCTGTTCCTCTCTGTAGTTCCTCCATAGGTTTAATGCTTCCTTGATCGCTCTAACAAAACATCTCATTCTGATCCCCAAATCATTGCAACTCTTGACAGCAAGATCCTCCTCCATGAGAATTCTTTATTATTGCTTTGTTTACCATTTCTCATGTGTATATAACTTACTTTCATCAACAAGTAAAAGCCATAAAACTACCTTTTGGTTATCACCTCCTTCTAGGGCACAGTACTGAGAACATAATAGGTTTCCAATAAATATTTGTACGATGAACAAAACTAACGTGAGAGAAGCCAATGTCCATGGAGGAGGAGGAGGTGTCACATGCACAGATTTTGTTGGGAGTAACCATGAGATGGTTCATCTTGCATGAAGAAAGGTGAATATAATTCCTAGAGGAACACCCTAGGAATGAAGGGCTGAAAATTTAACCTGTCTATGGTGTGTTCACAACTAGGGACAAATGTATAAATTCAGTCTAACACTGTGGAAAATTTTTCATGCTGTTTAGTAGAGGTTTACGTTAGAGGTTGTAAAAAGAATTTAGATCAATTTATTTTATTGTTGGCATGACTTTTGTGAGATGCATTTTCTAGTCATTTATCTTTCTAATCATCTAGCACACCATAGTGTTTTGTCTCATAGCCCTGGGTGGTAGCATATTGGTTGGCTGATCATACACTTGCGTGGATGCCTACACACACACTGAGTGGTAAATGATCAACAAGCCTACTTTATGCATGAAGAAAATAAGCATAGAGGGGCAAAATATTTTGACCATGGCATCATAACATAATGTCAGGAGTCATGAAATGAGCCTTGTTCTTCTGTGACACAAACCGACCTTCAATCTTCAGTCATTGCACACTACACAGAGTCAGTGCGGTGAGGTAATGAAATGTGTTACAGATCTGTATTTGAGATCCTAGACCTGTCCAACTTAAAACAAATTACTTTATGTCTCTAAGCTGCAGTTTTGATATTAGAAAAGAAGGCAATTCCTAACAGGCAGGTGTATAGTGATTGGAGAAAAGTCTAAAACTGTGGTTCAAAGACTTCAAAGTCCACAAAAATCACTAGCAGGACCTAGTAAAGAACACTTGCTGGGCCCCAACCCTGACCTGTGTTATTCATTAGTTTCAGAGAGGAGGCCAAGTTCTCAGGTGCTGTATGCTGAGGTTCTAGGGACCACACTTTGAGAACCTCAAATCTAGAGCAACTAACATAAAAGGGGCCTCAGCAAGGAGGGGCTGTTATTAGCTCTAAGCATAGAAGGCAGTTAATGAAATGCCAGATGATGGGGAAGACATTAAACATCCACAGGAGATATAACCAACAACACACATCCTGAAAACTCAACACAGATGGACTGTCAACTCAGCCAAAGCAAATTCGAGAGACTAAAAAGGAAGTGCTGTTTTTAGCACTTATACAGAAAAAAAAAATTCTTCATTTTACAAATGTCTTTTATTAAATAAATTTATAATGGCTTCTACAATACACTATATGGAAATGATTTACTCGCCTGCCTTCTTCCTTTTCATATGTGAGCTCTTCCTCTGAATGTGGTGAAACTTTAATGGCCAAGGAGTCAGATGATTAACATTAATGGGAGTTGCCTGTGTTAATCCCTTGTGGGTAGCTGGATTTTTATCTGCTAAACTTTTCCAGATTTAGTCCTTACACATGTAATACCATCTATTTTCAGGAAAATTCTGTAAATATGTTTTATGTAAAAGTGAACACATGGAAGTTGGAATGTTGGCCATATATATATATATATATTATTGAACATTGGATTGCTGTAATGTTTAAACAATGAATGCACAAATGTGGTGGCATTTTGAAAAAAAAGAACTGCCTGGAGATATACGAAATCTCTTTTGGAACTATATTGTAAAAGAGCAATTATTAAACCAGATTAAGTTTGAGATTTGGGGCCATACCTGTGTTTCCTATTACTATTAATTCTGCCTGTTATCAAAATATAGAACAGAGCAAAGAGAGCACAAATGTTTCTATCCATCTACCCTTCATGTTTGAGACTAAGTTTGTCCTCAACTTCCTTCTCTCAAATGTTCCCTTATTTTTTCCCTTTCCTCAGATTAGAATCCCATTTCTTTTTATTTGTATTATTCCAATAACTGATTAATAATACATTGTTCCATTTCAAGATATTTTATACCTAATATCATATCATTTTTTTCCTATCATGCCTACTCTAATAAAGAAAAATCCAAACGTGGCCGGACAATCAAGGCCTCCATAATCTGACCCAATCCTCCTTCATACTGTTTCATTAATTTTCTTCTTTTACATTTATATCATCCCAGCCATATTGAACAATGAGTGACTTCTGGCAAATCTTGAACTTTCATCTGTCTGTGTTGTTGCCTGCACTCTCTGTCTCTTTAAATATCCAATAAAAATCTTAGTGTTTTATTATTTACAAAATAATTTCATAACAGTAGTCTCAATGACCCTTAAAAGATTAAATAGATTTGTACACTAGACATTTTTCTTTCCATTTAACAGAAAAATAGAGACTTAAAGATATTAACTATTGATAGGAATATCCCAGCAGAAACACAGCCGCAATAATTCTTAAACCAAACCCAAACAAACATACACGTACATATTAGGAAATCACCTTACATAATCAAATCTCATTGATCATGATTAAGAAAGAAGTTACCAGATTTATATATGAAAAGAATTCACCTGAAAATATATCTTAATAGAATGTGAATCAATTCAACTATAATTACATTTAAGGCAAGCTATATAGAAAGAATCCCAATAAACTAAATATGGATAATAAGTAGGCTATTCACTAATTTCAAACTTAAGGATTTAGCATCCCCAGCAGATAAAATCTCCCCTATTTTCCTTCCCTAGTAAATTTCTATGCCTTGGTTTTTATATCCTTTCACTGCTCACAAAGATATCCATCAGTGTTGATATTGCTAGCTGTGTTCTTATGGCTTAACATTATTGTCAATAAAAGATGAACTTATTTTATCATAAGGGAATAGATGGATGGTAGGTTTTAACCCATAGAATGTAAAACATGTAGAATTTGGTTGCAGGACCAACTTTCTCAAAATTATCTGTTTTGTTAAATGTGCCCGTGGGTTAGACATCTTCATTTGTTCCAGAACAATTCTTGACGATATGGGGCCCAGAAAGCTATTTTTCAAGCACTTCAAACTATTCTCAAGTCCTTCAGTCTTTAAAAAACAATAGCGATCTTTCACTTATATCAAGAATGGAGTAGCTGTCATGAAACCAAACATTCTGCCACAATCATAAAAGAGACACAAAATACCAGAGCCTGGACAGTTGTTCAAAGACATCTGAGAGCAGCCAAGCCTAGACTTGAAGAATTAATCTCCAAGAGGGAAGGGATGTGCATATTTGGGTAATCCTGACATTCTCTACCATTTTTTCCTTCTTTACATTTGCCAATTGCTAGCATGATACTTAGAAACCAAATGATTTGAATTGCAAAATTCAGCATTTCAAAATTTGAATTCAGAATTCTCAAGGCAAGCAGGAATTGAGGACGGTAATTGACGAGTAAAAATAATGTTCAGTTTGTTTTTTTCTATTAGATACTGGCTGAACAGAACAAGAAGTAGAAGAAGTCAATATAAAGCTGTTACCAAGATCTTCAAAAGATAAGCGAAACTACAAATTTTCAGGCAACTTGGGAATCAAAATATAAAGTTTAGGTGCTTCAACTATCCAGACTTTCAGGTAAGACCTCAAGGGGCAAGAGACTACTAGTAAAAATAAACCAGCAAAAGATCTGTCTGGAAAGTACCATACACTGAGTAATTTATAAATAATAGAAATTTATTTCTCATGGTTCTGGAGGCTGGAAAGCCCAAGTCCAATGCACTGTCAGCAGCATTGGGGTCTGGTGAGGGCTGCCATCCCTGCTTCCAAGATGGTACCTCCTCCAGAGGGCACAAATTCTATGTACCACATGACAGAAGGCAGTAGTGCAGAAAGGGTGCTCCCTTCAACTCAGGCCCTTTTATAAAGGTTATAATTCTACTTAATTACCTCCCTAAAACTCCATGTCTTGATACTGTTGCATTTTAACATGAATTTTAGAAGGGATGCTATTATTCAAACCATAGCAGTAAAGTTTCCTGCAAAATAGAACCTTAAACTCTTAGATTTGAATAAAGGAAATTTATTGAGACATGTTCTCAGAAACTGCCATAAGGTGTAAGGGCCACAATATTGCGCTGACTTTAACTTCAATACAATTGCACCAGACTTTCAACCAACCCCAAAGGCAGCGCCAGAGCTGGGATGTCCTTTCACAGTTGTCCCAACTGGGGAAAGAGAGCTAGGTTTGTTACTCCTACTAGGACTAGTCACTGGATACAGGCTGCCCCAAGAGAGGGTATTGTACATCTTGGGTTAGACGTCTTTGTTTGCTCCAGAACAATTCTTTTTTTTTTGTAGAGACAGAGTCTCACTTTATCGCCCTGGGTAGAGTGCCGTGGCGTCACACTGCTCACAGCAACCTCCAACTAGTGGGCTTAAGCGATTCTCTTGCCTCAGCCTCCCAAGTAGCTGGGACTACAGGTGCCCGCCACAGCGCCCGGCTATTTTTTTGTTTTGCAGTTCGGCCGAGGCCGGGCTTGAAGCTGCCACCTTCGGTATATGGGGCCGGCGCCCTACTCGCTGAGCCACAGGAGCCGCCCTGCTCCAGAACAATTCTTGAAGAGGGCCTTAGCTGTGAACCCTCAGCAGCCAATATTCCAGGCAGCTAGGGAAATATGTGCCTTAGCCAGGAAGAGGAATTGGGGACCATACCATGGTGTCCACCTTAATACTTTACATCCATTATCATGTATTCTTACAACACCAAAAGGAAAATACTGCTATTACCAAATAATAAATGTAGATAATAAAGACATCAGTGGTTGACCAAACTAGCCAGCATCCCTGTATCTTGCTAGCAGTAAAAGCTGTACTGTTTACCACTCATTGTGCTAAAGTTGAATTAAATGACTACATTCTTTTAATCAAACTTACTAAAGAAAAAAAATTTGTTTCTGCATCTGGAAAGTTAATGTATTTAGAAAATTTTTAGTTACTTGAAGGCTAAAAGTATTATATTTAGATATGCTACTACCTTAAATGTCTTCTACTTCGTGTTTTAAAATCATTTGATACCCATGGAAGATTTTTCCCTATCACTAGATGTTTTAATAAGTGACTGAGAGTATGTTGTTCAGGTCCTTTAATTATGCATTAATTCCAGGCATTTATAAAACATGCACTATCATCATAGCCCCATTGTTCTAGGAGCTAACAGATGGGGGCTGGGCATGGGAATTTACAAAACAAGATCAAACCAAATCAAACAAAAAACTCTTGCTTCTTCAGGCTGTTTATTCTCCTCAGCCAAGTAAGCAATAAAATTCAAATTGCAACAATTCTCAACTGCCATCAGGTGTAGTCAACTACACCACTGCCCACGTGATTCCTTCTGAAAGAGGACATTATTTGTATTTATATTTAAAAAATGGCATTTAAATTTAATTTAAATTTCCTTGTTACAGATATTCTAATAAATGTTAGTCATTCTAAAACAATGTGGGAAATCAAATTATTTATTCTCATTTGAATTATAACTAGTCACTCTAGTATTCTCTAATACTTTATTAAGGTATAATTTATATACATTAAACTATATTAAGGTATAATTTATATACATTAAACTATAAATGTTTGAAGTGTACAATTCAATACATTTTCACTTATGTATACACTTGGGAAATTGTCGTAAAAAGCAAAGCAATGGACATATTCATCATCTACGTGTTTCTTCCCATTGTCTTGATTTTTTTCTTCTTTTCTATTATTATTCCTGTTGCCTTGTAATCCTTCATGTACCTCATGCTAGAGAATCATTTTCAGAAATTTACCTATGTGGCTGGGTGTTCTCCTTAAAGGATATACCACCATTTGTATATTCACTAACTTCTTGGCAGACATTTTGGTTGTTTCCAGTAATAGACCATAGTAATAGAAATCACACAGCTGCAGACATCTTATCCAAGATGGGACAGGCTTTCACTTTTCTTGAGCAAATGTCTAGTCCTAGAATGATGGGTAGTTGTATGTCATAAATAGTATAAATTTAACTATTTAAAAAGTTGATAAATGTTTTCCAAAGCTATTGTCCTATTTTATGTCCTATTGAGACAGACAGGCAGCACTTCTCATTCCTTTCATGAGCTTGGTGAAGGAAAGACTTTCATTCCTTCACCAAGCTTTCTGCCCCATGACCAGGTTGCCTCAAACCAAGACGGCTTGTCTGCGTGACTTTCCACTCAGTCCTGCCTCCTCCAAGGGAATCACTTAACACCTCAAGACTCACACCCACACGTTCATATCTTCCACTTATTTCTACAAACTAGAAAAACACCTGTATGGAAAAGCATGCTTCATTGGCCCTTTAGAACTCTAACCACTAGTAATCTCTCTCCATCTCCTTCCCAGCTCTGCTTGGTTTTTACTGTTTTGGTAGCCCATCCACCTGGGACATGGCTCACTATTTCCGATGTCTTCTGGCTTCATCAGATATAGAACTGTATGCCATCCTCTTGGTGTTTTTTTGAGTAAGTTCTGAGTTGAGAAAAGAAAATATCAATTTTACTTCTCTATGCTCAAAATGGGTGTTCATTCCTCCTTATTCTATCAAGTAAGCAGAGATCAAGTTCCAGTGATTTTCAAAACCACATAATATATAGCAAATTCTTCCCTGGTGTTTCTGAAAATTTCAGGAAACTACTTCATGTTCCACAAATCTGTCCTCTTTAACACATGTCATCTCAGGCAATTGTCTCACTTTAAATCACTTCTTCCCTTCTTATAACTTACCTCTCGCCAACTCATAACTAACCTCTCCAGGTTACTGCCACTTTCCACAGATAAATTTTTTAATTCCCAAACACCTGCTGAGATCAAGTTATAATTTCAGCAAGGTATTATAGAAGGCCTGGGGATGACAGACAGTGACACAGAGAACTAATGACTTCCAATCAAAGTGGTTAGCCCTCATTGCCCACGAGGTCAACCCCAACCTGAATTTCTGGTAACTTCCTGCAAATACTCACAGGTCCAGGTCAGCCTGGACCTGTGAGTCACAAATGAAGTAGGAATCTTCACCCAAAGTAGTTCTAGCCCAAATTCCCTTCAACCCTAAGGGAAGAACAGAGAATAGAGAACAAAGGATCTTTCCTTCCTATGATTCAAGGCTTGCCCTTTTCTTGCCTCAAGATTATTGATAGAGGGACCATTTATTTCATTCAAGAGAAACTCTATTCCTACCAATAAGTATGTCATACAAGCCCATGTAACCAGAATAACACAATAGTCCAGATGAGATTCTCAGACGAGATTTCATGATGAGATCTCAGATGAGATTTCATGATGAGAACATAGAGATAGGATAGATGATATTTAATTAATCCTAGTTCAAGTTCAAGTTATAGTCTGTTGAACAAATCAACAAAGCCATTCTGTACTAGCTTAGTCTCCCAGTCTTCAATAAACAAAGTCTTACTTGGGTGTGAACCCACACACGTATATCTCCCAAGGAAAAGGGTTTTTTTTAGCACAGGGTTGTCAAAATCCAGGTTTAGGTTTTAGATTGAAAGAAAATCACTTAATTCTTTATTGGCAGCAATCTTCTAATATATCCAAGTGCACATTTCTAAACTCTACCCTTAAAATCTCAGTCTAAAAATATCTTCATTTGAATTAATTCACTATTCAGAGTCTTCCAAACTAAAATTAGGACATAGGTGACTAAAAATGATTATGTAAATATTTCTCCCCAGAGCAAAAAAAAAACTCCCCATTTTCTTTTCTCTTCTCAAAAAGGCAGACATTGTTTACAGCTCCCAAAATGACAGTTTTCAATAAGTTAAAGAAATGTCTTCTCCACTAAATACATTATTGGCCCTTAAAATATGTACAACAGTTCTAGAAATAAACACCTTATATTTTTTTATCTTTCTCCAAACCAATAGATATTGGTCTCCAATTATATGGCAAAATACTTGTAATACATGATACCTAAAACTTAATACATAGTACAACCTGTCAGGGAGCTCTGCTCCATACTAAACCCAATGTGTTTATTTAAGACATAAAACATTAGTTTTAATGAAGGTAACAATGTGTTCTGGGGACAGAGTAAAATTCTGATGGGACACTGGGAAAACTTCCTTTCCTTGGACATTGTACACTATTAACACAGTCAAAGGCATCCTTATTTTTCATAGCAACCATCTCAAGTTAAATAGTATAAATAGTTTGGACACTTGCACAGATTTTTTTTTGCACATGAATTGTTATCAGGCAAAGTTTCCCCTGTACCTCTAGGTATTTAACTTGAGTGCACAGCTTTATATTAGCCCTAATAAATGTCATTTTTCTTATTTTTGCTCATTACTCATCATTCAAAAACAAATTTTTTTTTTGAGACAGAGCCTCAAGCTGTCCCCCTCGGTAGAGTGCTGTAGCATCACAGCTCACAGCAACCTCCTACTCCTGGGCTCAAGCGATTCTCCTGCCTCAGCCTCCCAAGTAACTGGGATTACAGGCACCTGCCACAAAGCCCGGCCATTTTTTTTTTTTTTTTTGGTTGCAGCCATCATTGTTGTTTGGCAGGCCCAGGCTGGATTCAAACCCGCCAGCTCAGGTATACGTGGTTGGCACCTTAGCCTGTTTAGCCACAGGTGCCAAGCCAATCAAAAATATTTTAAACTATGTTGTCTTTTTTTTTTTTTGAGACAGAGTCTTACTATGTCATACTCAGTAGAGTGCTGTAGTGTCACAGCTCACAGCAACCTCAAACTCTTGGGCTTAAGTGATTCTCTTTCCTCAGCCTCTCAAGTAGCTGGGACTATAGGTGCCTACCACAACGCCTGGCTATCTTTTAATTGTACATGTCATTGTTGTTTGGCAAGCCCAGGCTGGAATTGAACCTGCCAGCTCCAATGTATGTGGCTGGCACCCTAGCCACTGAGCTACAGGCATCAAGCCTATGATTGCCTTCTTAAAAAGTAGCTATTTCTCATCTGCATTTATTTCTCACAAATATGATTAACTTCTATGTAATCAACATTTTTGGTAACATTTTTTAACAAACCAGTCGCATCTGGGATCCTATCCTATGGTAAGCCACAAGAAAACCCTAGTTCATGTTGATCTCAACCAGTTATTTAAAATTCCAAACCAGAGAGGGACAGGGGAACTGTAGCCTTTTGGAAAAATTT
Organism: Arctocebus calabarensis; assembly: GCA_963573935.1. Lineage (NCBI taxonomy): Eukaryota > Metazoa > Chordata > Mammalia > Primates > Lorisidae > Arctocebus > Arctocebus calabarensis. The sequence goes on along the minus strand of CAUYON010037382.1, from coordinate 26,140 downwards.
TATCTGCCATTTGTTTTTATAAAGAAAGGTTACTGGAACCCTAGCTATACATATGTGTGTGTGTGTGTGTGTGTGTGTATTCCAATAACCTTTCTTTATAAACCTATTAATAACCTATTCTATATATACAGCTGTGGCCATGCTATAACGGTAGAGTTGAGTAGTTGCTTCAGTGACCTTGGGCTGAAAAACTTAAACTATTTGTTCTCTGGAAGTTTATAGCATAAGTTGACTAACTATTGATCTAAGTGACATATGGATCAGCCAGATCTAAACACCACTTAATGATGCTATCATTCCCTTGTAAATAATATGAACAAATTTCAAATGTCACCTTGCTGAAATGAAAATAACTATTATCTACATCATTCTATTCATCTATAGAATCTTATAATAGGAGGTCAGACAATTAAGTTCATGAACTCATCCTAGAAAAATTGCTACATATCTCATTGCTGAATATCACTATGGTCACCTTTGAAGTACTTACCTTGGGAATCTATGCACTGATGCCAGCCACGCTTTAAAGCAATTTTGGAACTCTTTCTGGAATGGCCATCAGAGCTGTCATTGTATTACCCTTGATATCCTGAATGTCTTCCTTTCAATATTTATCTTTTTCTAAAGAAAAAATCTATTGGGGGCCAGATTAAGTGAGTAGGGAGGGTGTTCCAATTTAGTTCTTTGTTTCCTGGCTAAAAAATTCTTCACAGACAGTGCCAGGTGAGCTGGTGCATTGTTGTGCTTCGAGAACCATGAGTTGAGGGGAAACTTCAGGTTGTTAACTTTTTCACACAGCCTTTTCAGCACTTCCAAATAGTAAACTAGGCTAAGTGTTTATCCAGCTGATGCAAATTCTTAATGAACAATTCCTCTCATGTCAAAAAAGGTTAACATATGAAAGCTATAAATTAGCTTCATATTAGGGCTGAGTAAACCCAATTATAGCACAGGAATACAGGGATAGGGGAAAGGGAGGGGAGGGGTGGGGGGAGGATGGGTAGAGGGAGGGCAATTAGTGGGAACACACCTACAGTGCATCTTAGCAGGGTACTGGCGAAACTTATTAAAGGTAGATCAAGGAAATGCCATGAAGGATATCTGTAACAGTATGATCAAAATATTTCTGAATGTATATGAATCGTGCCCTGTGATTGCACCAATGTACATAATTATGATTCAATAAAATTATTAAAAAAAAAAAACAAGTCTGTGAGGGGTCTAGTAAAGTAAATAAACTTTGTGCCAACAGAATTTGAAAACAATTTGGGAAATAATTTTTGCTGAGGAAAATAATAAGAAAACAAAATAAAAGACAACTAAGACCGCATATAGTCCAGTATCTCAATTATAGTCACTGATCAACTCTACCAAAGGAACACCCATCAAAGAACAGTTGCAAAACTCACCTGCAAAATCAACACATCTATGTCTGTGTGAATCTTCTTGAACCCAAACCTACACATGTAGTTTTGAATTGTGAGTTAACTATATTATTTATTTATAAATGAGAGACAAATATTACCTAGACAGCTTATCTAGCTGGCACAGAAGGTTAGGTAAAAGCATTATTCTCTGTTAATAAATAAAGAAATGGGTAAAATTAGTGAGATTATTAAGTGGAATATGTTATTTATTTGGGAAAATATCTCAAGCAACATTGCCATAAGGGTAAATGTATTGTGCATCCAAAATGGAAAACTGGCCTCTGCCTACTTACTGGCCTGTTTGCTGTCCATGGTGAGTGTTTTCCCCCTTTATCTTGTTCTTATTGCTTTCTCTTGTTCTTTATGTCTTTATCTTGCTCTTAATCTACCTTTCTTTTCCTCAATAAACTTTGTTTCATGCTTACTTTAAAAAAAATGGAAACTATTTTCTTCCTGATGACCCTAGCTCATGGGGTACATCGCCATTGCACTGTCATCATAGCATTGTCCACCCTTTACTGGTGTAAAAAATAGGATGTCAATTAAACTTACCTCTTTTTTTTTTCTTTTTTTTGGGGGACAGAGCCCTATTTTGTCACCTTCGGTAGAGTACTATGGTATCATAGCTCACAGCAACCTCAAACTCCAGGGCTGAAGCCATTCTCTTACCTCAGCCTCCCAAGTAGCTGGGACTACAGGCACCCACCACAGTGACCAGCTACTTTTAGAGGTGGGCTCTGGCTCTGGCTCTGGCTGGTCTGGAACCTGTGAGCTCAGGCGATTCACCTGCCTTAGCCTCTCAGAGTTTTGGGATTACAGTCAGAGACACTGTGCCTGACCAAACTTTTCATTTTTTACTTATGATTTTTTTTTTCAGTCAACACACGTGTTCGGTTTACACTTGTTCTATGTAATTTTCATTTTAATGATAAACAAGATGAAGACTTTTCTTATCCTTAAGATGTACATTTTAGTTGAGGGACTACAGGCAACTATCACAATGCCTGGCTATTTTCAAAAAGTGTGGTTGGTAAGATAAGAGAAAATATAAATTGAAAATTTTATAAAATTATCAATTCAAATTCATAGAGATCAAAAATGAGAAAGAAAACAAGAATCTACAAACAGAGGCAAACAATATCACACAGTTTTAAACATACCAGTTATTAATCCAGCTCTATCAACAATCACTCTGAATTTGTGTCTAGTCTAACTACACAAGTGGAAAGAAAGATTATAGTTGTATATTTTATTAAAAAATCTCACCCATACAGTATCTATAATAAATCAGCTTTAAATATTAACACCCAGATAGGCTAAAATAAAGCAAAGGTAAAGATATACCATGCTAAGACTAATTGTTTTAACTAGCTGAAGTATATCTTAATTTCAAAGAAAAATGAAGATGTCATATAATGTTGAAGAGTGTGATTGTCCAAAAAGACATCCCAGCTTTGAAAAATATATCCGTCTAACAACATAACATGAAAAGATATGTTACTAGAATTGGAGAAAAGATGTACATGCTGTTACAATGAGCACCATCAAGACCTCTCAGTCAGTAATTGATAAATCAAACAGGCACAGATATTTAATAAAAATATTGTACATGAAGACAAGTTTGAAAAATAGAATATCCTTGAAACAAGTAATATCCGAGAACCCTAAACTAAGATTTTTTCCAGTAATATTAAAATAAGTAATCATAATTATATTGCATAACCTAATTATTATAGGAAATATTGAAGGAAATATATAGTGGCAAAAGGGTGGATATAAAAATGAATGTCCTTCTATAGACAAAAGACTGAATAAAGTGCAATTCTTGTATAACATTTTATATAGTCTTTTAGAACAATAAGAGTTTTGAGGTGCATTGTCAATCTGTTTTGAGAAAAATAAATTTGGAGAAATATGCATACTATAAAAGATGTAACAATAGTGTAATATGATTTTTTCTAAATAACCTATAATTGTATTGAAATTTAATAAGCTCAAATTTTGATGTTTTATATGTCTTAACTGACTATTGACATAGGAATGCTACTTTCAATTCAATATGCATGTTTTAATGCTTTTGAAAATGTGTGACATAAATTAATCTGTTTATTTTGTTAGATTGACCATTTTTGCATTGCATGACTGAACCAGAAATAGATTAGTAATTAAAGTTATGTTCCAAAAGGTGCTACTGTAATTAAGAAACTGTGGTATGTTACGAATGAGCATTGAAACTGAAAGCTGAGAAAATTTTATAGTCAAGTACCTGTATTCCATGTCAAAGAACTTACTTTTCTTTGATACGGCTTCAAAAGTCTTTCATCCTTACACTTCACTGACACTTAAAACGATGTCATAGTAGAAGAGGAAATGTAAGTGACAGGTCTAATAAATTAGCAATATCTTTCTCACTACACTCCCCCTCATTTTTGGCTGTGAAATTTCACTTCTTATTAAAATTTGTATTCTTCAAAGTTGAATGAGAGTAACAGATTTTCTCTGAGTTTTCCCTGCTTTATTATGCCAAAAATTCTACTACTGAAAAATGTCACTGGTCTCTCTCTTGGAGGAGGACAGAGCTTTTCAACATTTCAGGGAGGCTGGGCCAAGTCTCTGAAGTCCCTAAAGATTAAATAAAATGTCTTTCAACCTCACAGTCACAGTGGGCTGTCTGGATTATCCTATGGTTGCTAGACTTCTCTTTGACTAGGAAGCTTTATGGACTTCTTTCTCGTACTAAAATTTTCACTCCTCATAACAAAAGATAAACTAAAACAAGAATTAAAAATTCACGTTAGAGGCAGTAAAGATATACTACCTAGACCGCTAGACAAATGTTTTTGTTTTTGAGACAGAGTCTCACTCAGTTGCCCTGGGGTCTGGGGTTGAGTGCCGCAGTGTCAGACCTCACAGCAACCTCAGACTCTTGGCTCCTGCGAGTCCCTCACCTCATGTTCCCCAGTACCTGGGAATACAGGCTCCTGCCACAAAACCGGCTGTTATCAGAGATGGGGGTCTCCCTCTTGCTCAGGCTGGTCTATAACTCCTGAGCTCAAGCAATCCACCCTCCTCGGCCTCCCGGAGTACCAGGGTTATAGGTGTGAGCCACGACACCCACCTTGACGAATGGTTTTGGAGTAGTGTTTTTTAAACTTGCTCTTCTATTTAGAAGGCCTCAATTAGTTTTCGAAAATAGAATAAGATAGAAAATAGCTGTTTGGAATAGAATAATATTGAAATTAGAGCGTATCGCATGGAATAACACCTGTAATTTTTTTCTGAGTTTACATGTGCATACCTACCTATAATGGCATGTACTCACGTAATCCACATTTCTAATTTTGAGTTGTAGACAAAGTATCTGAAGTCATTATGTCATGTGCTAGAGTTCTGGATTTTTGCTCATTAGGACTAAAATAAATTGGAAGAACATCGTGCTTCAGTTAAGAGATAATAAAACTGAAAGTGGATACAGTGTGTGAAGTCTATATTAATGTAGGTCCCCTAGCTTTTTAAAATTAATGTTCACATGGCATATTTTCTCTTACTTGTAGACTTATAACCTATCTTTATCTTCATATTCAATCGTTCTATTGTGGATAGTACAGGAATGAAATGTTACCTCTTTCTCTTACATAATCCACCAATGTCTACTTTTTAATTGGGATATCCAATTTACAGTTAATGTAATTCCTTATAAGACTGGGTTCAAATTCTTTATTTTGCTACTTGTTATGTATTTGTACCGTCTGGTTTTTGTTCCTTTTTCCTCTTTTTTTCTGATGACTTTTAAAGTTATTTTTTTTAATTTCATCTTTTATCTATGAATTATTTTTTCATTTTTTTTAGATTGAATATGTTTAATAATTCTGTTACGTCCATGAGGCCTATTATTATATTTATTGTTATAGTGATTAATGGTTGCTCTTAGATTCACAAAATGGATCTTTGACTGATGACTGTCCACCTTGAAATACTATGTTAGTATATTTTGCCTATAGCATTGAAACTTTGCTAAAGTATAAATTTATTTCATCTGTTGTTTGTATAGTCTTCTGGGATGTTTTACTTGAACATATTTGATAAAAACAAAGTATTTACAATTACTTTTATTTAAAGGCCTATCTATGATTTTAAAATTAAAAATGAGGCAGAGCCCAGTGAGTAGGGCACCAGCCCCCTATACTGAAGGTGGTGGGTTCAAACTGTAAAACAAACAAACAGACAAAAATAGCAGGGTGTTGTGGTGGATGCCTATAGTCCCTGCTACTCGGGAGGCTGAGGTAAGAGAATCACCTAAGCCCAGGAGTTGGAGGTTGCTGTGAGGTGGGTGGCACCACGGCACTCTACTGAGGGCGATAAAGTGAAACTCTGTCTCTACAAGAAAAAGTAAATAAATAAAAATTAAAAATGAGAGCAAAAGCATTTTTAGTTATCCATGAATTTGCTATTTCTGGCCCTTTTTATCTCCTTTGATGGATCTAAGATCCTATCTAATATTATTTTCCCCCATTAAAATTTTTCTTTAGCCATTTTTGATACTGATTATATTCTGATGACAAATATCCCAATTTTTGTTTTCTGAAAATGTTTCTATTTTACTTCATGTAGGCTAACAATTTACTTTTTCCTCTCACTATTTTAAACATGTCATTCTGTTGTGTTCTAGCTTGCACAAGTTCTGATAAGAAATATGGTGCAATATTAATCTTTGATCTTATTTATATAGGATAATTTTTTGATGGCTTTTACAATTTTTTTTCTTAGGCGATATGTTATTACTGATTTGGTGTAGTTTATAATGTGTCTTGGTGTGCCTTTTTTGTATGTTTATTCTACTTCAGATGCATTTACTCTTTTGGAGGTCTATTTATAGATTTTGTTAATTTTACAAAAAATTCAACTATAATTTCTTATTTTTTATCTTTTATCCTGTGATAATAGACACTAGTCGTTAAAACTCTGGATGTTTTTTGTTTGTTGTTTATTATATTTTTAATTTAGGGCAATTTCAATTGCTATCTTTTCAAAAGCACTATTTACATTTTTGAAAAAAGAAATAGTGCTTAACCTATTGTTCAATTTTTAACAATTTTGTTTTTATTGTTAAACCCAACCAGAAAAAGTTTTACACCCATATCTTCATCTCTATAAGTTACACTGATTATTTACATATTTTGTAAACCTCTCCTTTGCTGTTTTCTTGTTTTTCTTTAAGTACTTTACCATTGTTACAATAATAATTTTAATATATTTTCCTGATCAATCCATTACATGTATTATTTTGTTTGATTTCTGTCATAGATATGGATTGGTCAAAATTTTTCAGTTTTGACATTTCTAGCAATTTTAATTAGATACCAGAAACATTAATATTATAAAATCTTCTCACAAAACAAAAGCAAGAACTTGAACTATGATTCACTAAAAAAAATAAAAAATAAAAAAAATAATAATAAATGGAATTGTTGAAATAATGGATATAGATGATTCCTAACATACGCTGGTTCGATTTAGATTTTTCAACTTTCCAATGGATTTTTAAGGGTATTAAATGCATTTTCAATTTACTATATTTTCCACTTATGATAAATTTACCAGGACATTATCCAATCATAAGTTGAGGAATATCTGTGAAGTGTAAACGGGTGAATACAAAACAAATGTCTATCCATAGGCAAATAAATGAATAAATTGTGTCTGGTTTTTGTGTTTATTCTTGAAAAAGTATTGGATTCTGATAAACAGGCAGTTGAGTAAAATCAATTTTATCCTTTAAAGAAGCTCATATTCTCTTTTTATAACATTACAATAAAATTTCACTTGCATATTAATATTTACTGTGGTAACTTGTGGAAACATTTTGACACTGGTGGCAAGCATTACTTTATTTTATTTCAAAGTATAATGGGGTACAAATATTTTTGGCTAAATAGATCACTTTTCTAATACTTGAGTCGTGGTTATAAGTGTGCCTGTCACGTAGATAATGTTCAATGTCACCCATCCTTCCTTCTCACCCTCACTGCGGGATTTCTGTGTAATTTTACTTCCTTCCATGTACATGTGTGCTCATCAGTTAGAGCCAATGTAATAGTGAATGAATGAGTTATATGTATACCATAGAATATTACTAAGCCTTTTGCAACAACTTGGATGGAACTTGAGATCATTATACTAAGTGAAGGAAGTATCTAAAGAATAGCAATTCATGTTAATACAAAAGATGTAAAGTCTCCATCTTTTTGATGGCTGAATAGTAGTCCATGGCATAAGTATAGCACAGCTTGTTAACCATTGCTGGGTTGGTGGGCATTTAGGCTGGTTCCACATTTTGGTGATTGTAAATTGACTTACTTTTTGAAGCTATGTATACAGATACAATAGAATCTCCACAGTTAGTTGACCACCACCCTACCTTGACCTAATTTTAATAGACTGGATATGCCCCACATATACATACCATACAGAAGCCCTCTGTCTGTTGACCAGGTTGTACAGTCTCTTGGGTGGTCAGCTCACAAAACCTCCTGTATCTAATTCTCTCCAGATAGTCAATTGAATATTTTATTCTTATAAAATATATTTCAGTATCTAGAGCTGTCCCATTGCTTCTCATTTGATATTTTAGTTTTTATTATTATATCATATTCTAACAGGGGTGGCAAACTGGTTTTCTTCTCTGCCACAAATTAAAAGTATAAAAATTGTCTTGGGCTACGTAGTAAATATGCAAATGCTAACAAAAACTGATAAGCAAGAACAAACCAAAAAAAGATCCATGTATACCTTTTACTATATCCAACACCACAGATAAGCAGAACAGTCCTCAAATAATCAACATGCAACCTACTGGCCCATGTTGGACTCCTGCATCTAAAAGCTCAGTTTTATCTTTAAACATGTGTGTGCTAGTTTTCCACAATTTTCATCTATTGTATTATAGTTACAATTAATTATGTGTTATTAATAAGTTTAAATGAGATATTTATAATCCTCACCTAGATTGCTTAAGATTGATTTTTTCCTCACATTTTTTATAGTTGCAAATCATCTGTAATTATACCCAGAGGATCTTTTAAATGTTACACAGTCGATAGATTAGTTTAAACTCAGTTTCTACTTTTGTGGAATAGTACGCTTCTTTCTGTTAGTTAATCTTAGATGACTAAAAGTCAAGACCAGTTATTTTTCTGAAATGCTAATTTAAATTTGAATCATAATTTCAATTTAGAGACAGTTTCAAATAAATCATAGTTATAAGCTACATTGATTTATTTTCCTAGTTTCCTCCACTCACCTTTATTGTGTAGGCAGGCCAATCAAAATGTTTTTTTTTTTTGTATACTTTTTCCATAGAACAGATTTATTTTATAGTTATCTTCTTTGTAACAACCAATAATTCAAAAGTAATGCTTCCCACTATAGTCAAAAGGTTTCCACAATTTACTACTGTAAATATATAAATGAAATGTTACTGTAATGCAAAGAAAGAGATTTTGCATTTGTAGAATTTTTAGAACACATTAAATACTAATAAATTTTACATAGCTGCTATAGATAGGGAGATTGAGTGTGGTTATAGATGCATTTTATAGAGACACTTTGCCCTCTTTTTCTATAAAACTTAATCACTTTTATATTGTTTCCTTGAAGTTATGGATAAAAAAATATTTAGATTCCATTGCCTTCACGTAGGAATTAGAGAAAGTATTTTGATATGAGATTGTCTGGGCTTAAAGTAAGATTTTGATACTTTTTAATTCTCTGTTCTTGAGCAATTCACTGAAAATGTTAAAGCTTGGCTCTTCATATATATAATATATAATAATTCTTTTCCTTTTCATTATTTTTATGAGAGAGAACACATATAAATAAATGAAAACATGTCAGGTTATGACAAAATAAGCCTCATGGATAACTAACTCCTATTAGGTAGGAGTATAGGTCTCTAGATTTGTGAATTGTGTAAACTGATCTACTGAAAGTTGAAATAAAGAAGCAGACCTGGAGTTGGCACTTGTAGGAATCGTATTCACTTGCGCTTATCACTGATTCATTGAAAGTCTTGGTAAGATCATTGGACACTATCTTTATCTGGTGTGTGGACATCTTTTTGTTTTTTTCTTTGAGACAAAATCTCACTATGTCACCCCTGGTAGAGTGCTGTGGCATCACAGCTCACAGCAACCTCAAACTCTTGGGCTCTAGCGATTCTCTTACCTCACCCTCCCAAGTAGCTGGGACCACAGGCTCCTGCCACAGTGTCTGGCTATTTTTTGTTGCAGTTTTCTTTGTAGTTTAGCTGGCCGGAGCCGGGTTCAAATGCACCAGCCTCAGTGTATGTTGCTGGCTCCGTAACCACTGTGCTACAGGCGCCCAGCCAGTGCGTTGACATCTTTTTGTTAAAAAGACAGCAGCATTTCAAAACTCACATCATTCTTTTCACAAAGGATCTGAATGTTGACCCTGATTCATGGTTTTCACCTATGTGAAAGGGAAATTTTGGTAGGATTATGCAAGTTTCCATGGAAAGAAGTCTGAATGTTTGGCTGAGAGAGTAAGTAGAATGTAGTTTCACATGGAAAGAAGTGGAGAAACACAAAAGTTTCTTGTTCCTTCCCATGGTCTGTGAAAAATGACAAAAGCATCCTTTTACATCCTGGAAGTATAAAAATACTAATTTTCTAGCTGTAGTATTCCTGTCACTAGCAAATGCTGTTTCCGAAAATGAAATACATTTAAGACTATGTATTTTCCTTCAATATAAATATTAAAATATGAATGAATATAGATATAATTACTCTTTCTACCAGATGTTCTCCATTTTTTGCATTTGTAAGCATTGAAACGTGTTCTGTTAATATATATATATATATATATATACACATATACACACACCAAGCTAAGCTTTGTACTTTATATGCAAATCAGTAAGATTTTCTAATACAATACACACCTAATCCTTTGCTTAATCCTTGAAAGAACTTTGATTTTTCATCCTTTCTCATTAAAATCCATGAAAAAAATATTTTTCAACAGCTTTCACTGTTACAGCATTTGACTCTGAACATTCTCTAGACATAAGGTATGAAAAATGGATATGTGAATATTCGAAGTATGTTTTGTGCTAAAATAACCATTTGATGATCTAAATATGGAAGATACATACCGTATGCTTTGAAAGTTAAAATAAAAATGTAATCTCGGTCACAAAACAGATATTTTTTACAATATAAACTTCATTTTTACTGAAACATACAAGAGTCTAAGCCTAGTCATTTGAAAGTACTAGGTGCACAAAGTGTAAAGAATTATCATAGCTTGCAGTTATTAATATAAGAAGATTAAATGGTTCAGTTCTTTTTCTTCCTTTTTCACAAGTGAAGTTTATCTTCCTTCACAGAATTATCAGAGAACAGTACTGACAAACTTCACATACAATTGTAAATAGGTTTTGGATTTCCAATTTGAGTATTATTTTACAAAATTATGATGATAACTGTCTTTGGCAAAAGTAGTATGAAAATTCAGGGACTAGTTGAAGGAAGACTTGACTTACATTTAGATCAATATGCCATTGATCTGTTATTAAATATACATTTTTTAAGAAATTACAAAGTTCTTCACAATTTGGCAAGGTAAATAATTCTAGTTGACCTAAGATGCTAAATTTTAATATTATTAAAGGTCTTTGTCCACTCCTATATAAGGATAAATGTTCTTTCTTTCCACCTGGTCAACTGGTGTGTGTTTTCTTACTGTAATATTATCTGTACATCAGTGTACATCACTGTTAGATTGATCTTCTTAAACAACTGCATTGATTATTTCATATCATTAGTCAAATGTTTCAGTGAGTTCCCAAGAGCCTACTGGAAAAAATTAAAAAAGATAAATTCATTTACATGACATTAAGTACTTCCCACAATAGGCTCTCAGCTTCCAGGCTCTTTATTCACAGTATCTAAATTAGCCCTTTCTCCAGGGATGCTGAGAGTCTCCATTCCATAAACTTTCATTCTCACACTTACAACACTGTTATTTTCTCATACACTTCTGTTCACTGAAACTGCCATTTTTTGGTCTTTATTTTAAAAATTCTATTAATATCCAAACTTACAATAGTAATGAATATATATGTACATTAGTAATGTATATATAAATATATGTGTGTGTGTGTGTGTATAAATTCAAATTATAAACTAAGGTAAGAATCTTATCTGACTCCTTCACATTTTTCAATATTTATTCAAAGACGTAGTATGTACTAAATTGTTGTCATTTGTTATTACTACTGAAATTTTGGTCATGTGTCTTGCCAACATATTTCCTCAGCCTGTCTTAATAAATATGTGTGTGTGAGAGAGTGTATATCTACAAACACACATACACACATTTTCTGCAATAACTTTGATCACCAGTTTTAATTACTTTTCTCCATATAAATTCTTATTATCCATTTTTTATACAACTCCTTGCTCTCCCAAATTATACATTTTATTTTACAGAACAAATTTATTATAATGTTGTGAACTTAAAGATTTAATTAATCTGGCATGTTTATGTGTGTGTGTGTGTGTACGATATGTGTGACATAAGCACCAAACCTTCTCTTGAGATGGGTAACTGACTGAGGAGGGACATTTTATTAAATAGATTAATCACTTTTCTTTATGTATTTGAGGTTTACTCAACCAAATTTTTAAAGCAACATATGTTGCATACCCCATAAAGCTATCTTTATCATTCTAGTCAAGACCCCTGATTAAATTAATAAAATTGACTTTATTCAATTTTTATATTATTCGATTATTTAAGCAGTGATGCTTTCTCTCTCCAGTTATGTGTAACAATTTATTTTTCACTACTTTCCTACATATTGTAAAATGTAATTTGACCACTCAAAGTCATCTGAATTAGTCTCCATGTCTCAATCTGGCCTATAATGAATTTTTTAATATAACCTTTAAATAAAGTGACTGATGCTTTATTTATTTGTCTCCCTGATCATTCTTGCCAATTTACTTATAAAACTTTGAGCTATTTTTCTTATCTATCATCTTCTGAGAAACTTTCTCTAAGTCTTTATCATGTGTAAACACGTTCATAAGCTAGCCGTAAGCCTTTCATAAAAGAGACCATTCCTTTTTTCTTTGGCAAATCTCTTGGCGCTGTGACCAGACACCTTTTTTAACTGTCTCAGAGTTGAACTCCCTTCCATAATGTGTCCCACAGACAATCCCACATTGTATTTTAGGACTTTATACCATCAGTTTACCACTTGTCACCTTCATCTTCAACTTCCTTTACTTTTTCCTTCTTGTTCATGCTAAAATTTCTCTAATTTTAAAATAATAAAGAAGAAATTCCATTTAAATTTTTAATCATCATCTAACTCTCATTTTATTGTATTCACTCTCCTGGGAGTCATCAATCACCATGAGTGAGAAATCTGCATTTACTGTCTTCCTAAGTCATTTTATTTTTCACCATTCGTGTGACAATTTTTTTCCTATACTCCACTTTTATTGAGTTTAAAATATCCCTTTTATTAATTAATAAACTCTGTGAGATAAAAGGGCTTATTTTAGTAATTTTCTTACTCCAGATATCTATTAATAGAACAGTGAATACTGCATAGAATGATAAGTAAATATATAGTGAAAAAATACATTAATTAAAACTTTAATTACCATTTGAGAATTTACATTTTACACATTTTTTTTATTGTCACACCATTGCATACATTTTTGCATTTTTTAATTTGTTTTAAATATTCTTTCTGTTGGGAGCACAGGTACAGTTTTGTAACATGGATATATTGAATATCAGTGAAATCTGGGCTTTTTGTGTGACCATCCCCCAATAGTAGACATTGTACTCATTAGATAATTTCTCTGCACTCATCCTCCTCCCATATTCTCACTTTGCTAAGTCTCCAGTGTCCATATTTTTATGCTCTGGGTCCATGTGTTCATTCTTTTTAATTTATACTTACAAATGATAACATGTGGTATTTGACTTTCTGTTTTTGAGATATTTCACTTAAGAAAGTAGCTTCCATGCTGCTGCAAAAAACATTATTTTATTATTTTTGTATAGCCTGAGTAGTATTCCAAATTCTATCACACACGCACACAGACACACACACTCACACTCACATAATATTTATTTACACAATCATCTGTGGATGAACACTTAATTTTTTTCCGTGTCTCTGCTATTGTGAATAGTTCTGTGATAAGCATATGAGTGCTGGTTTCTTTCTGATGTAATTATTTCATTTTCTTTAAGTAGATAATGAGTAGTGAGACTGGTGAATTGAATAGTAGTTCTATTTTTAGTTTTTTAAGAATTCCTCATAAATTTTTCCATGGAAATTTTACTAATTTATACTCCAATTAATATTGTATAAGAATTCCCTTTTCTCGACATCCTTGCAAAGTCATCCTGACTTGTGTAAAAATTGTGGCTTTAATTTTTATTTCTCTGATGATTAGTGATGTTAAACATTTTTACACATGTTTAGCGGCCATTTATGAGTTTTCTTTGTGTATATACATATAGAAAGTTGAGCTATCATTTCACCAATTTTAGATATTTTCAGCAGCCCCAAAAGAAACCCATATCCTTTCGGAGTTACCCCTGTTTGCCTATCTCTCTCTCTCCTGGTAACCACTAATATACTTTCTGTCTCTACAGATTTGTATTCTTGCTTTATGCCTATGTGACTTCATGACATCTGCAATTTTCACCATATCTACTATGTGAGTTTGGCCTGTGCCTCTCTTCTTTCAATATTTTCCCTTGATTTATCCAATACGTGCATTAAAAATACCAATCTAGAACTTGAATGGAAAATAATTTTCAATTGACAACCTTTGATAAATCACTAATGGCTGACCAGAAATCCAGTTGTAAACAATTCTCAAGTAAAAACGGGATAACATGGGTAAAGAAAACAAGATACGTGTCTCTACACACAGCTCCTGCTATAGTTTGACCTCACTTGTTAATATGCCCACTTCTTACCACTTGAGTACACCGCATTCCAATGAATGGTCACCAATTTTCCTCTTCAGCTACTGGTCATGGAATCTTAAAAAATAAGGATGACTAAATTCTGGTCCATTCCTGCCTTCAGGTTTTCAGTTCCAATTATGTTCCGACCAGGCTCAAAGGAGATTTAATCAAGAAATTTAAATAACTTAGAATAGCCAGAAGGAGATTTACTGAGGAAATGCTCTTTCATATTTTATTAATTCGATCACTTAAAATTAGTAGCTTCAATATTTCCACTACAATTAAAAAATCTAGTTAAAAAATACCCTTTGAAAAAAATACCCTTTGAAATAAGTTGATTTGTAAAATATGGTTGAATGCCCTTAAATTAGTAAAATGTGAAGAAAAATCAAATTATTTATTACATTAAGTTTTATCCATTTCACTTATACAGTGGCCTAAGAAGTAATAGAAGTACAAAATGTGATCTGATTAGAAAACACATTTGATATAACTTGGCTGAGAGATGGTGGCAGACAGGATGAAGTCGCTAATGGCTTACCTTTAATAAAAATTAGAACCTGAAACACATTTTTCTTTTTTACTATTAGAACTACAGATTACTTATACAAAATTATTAAAACAAAAACAAGTAAGTAGGTCCCTTCCTTGGGAAACATAGAGTACATGTATTTTTTTTTTTTTCTGTGAATGAAGGTTGGTAGTTTTAATCAGTTCAACTCTTAACTTATCGAGTAGTCTGACTGCAAATGATAAAAACCCTTGCTCTGTTTGAGACATCTTGCCTTATATGATATATTGATATTTTATTCCCTTAATCTCTAAAATTCTAAAACTGAAAATTTTCCAAATGTCTAACAGGAAATCCATGATTAATTTCTACAAATTTTTATTAAAGATCCAATTAATATTCAAATATGTCTTTTCCACATATTGTTTTAGTATAATAATAGGTTTCCAAACTTTTTCTTTTGTCATAGGCAATATTTTTTATTTAATCACATTTATGTGGAGGATATTTCCTTACCTCTATTTTCTGTTTTGTTTTGTTTTCCCAGATAGAATCTGAATGACTGTTTTATTAAGAAAAAAATAAATTAAGACTGTTCACCTGGGGTAAAGTCACACAAAAGAATGTACTCTTCTTGTATTTGAAATAATGTTAGGAACTTAAGGTGACAAAGGTCAATTTTTTCTCTGTTGAATGAGACCACCTATACTTTAAGGTTAGCTACTTACTGACAACAAGCATTATACTCTTTATAAGATCAAAACTACAAAATTGAAAAATAAGCCAAAAATTCTTTCCATTCATCAGCTGGAAAAGGCCATAGTCTTAGATATACGTCATCTATTATTGACTTGTCTGAAACCTTTGATTTACACCTTCCAAAAGTAATAATCACATCATCTTAAGCCTCTTTGTCTTATATGTACTACATTAAAAATCACAAATATCTGACTTTTCTTTCACTTAACCCATCTTTCTGATAGAGTACACTCTATGTGGTATACTTTCCATCAATAATTTACAGTACTGAACATTCTCCCCAAATTAGGGCATGTTACTACTATTTGAAAAATAGAATATATGTGTGCCAAAAGTCATCATTAGTATTTTTAAGATGCTTTCTTGTCAGAATGTATATCCACTTACATAATAACATTTTGGTATTTTCAAAGACTACATTTAATATAAAATGGAGGAAGGAAATATTTGACTGTAACTCCTCCAAATAATTTGTTTTTTCTCAATTGTTTATATATTATAGCAAAGAAACAAAAATAAAATATGATTTAATTATGCAAACATAAATTAGATTGACTCAATGTCACTACATTATTTCAGTAAAGCAAATCTAAAGCCTTTTAATAAGACCGAAGTTACTTTAGTTTCTCAGTTAGATTAAACGCCAAACTATTGACCATGTGGGAAAAATGTGCATTCACTGTTACTGGAATTTCCTTATTTAAATAAATAGCAGCTTAATAAATTAAAGCTCTAACTCTCCACTTGGTTTCCTTTCTAACATGCAACAGAAATTCTCCTTCTGAAAAGAAGAAAATCAACCCAAAATCTATCTAAATGCATTCTCCTTGCACTTTAGCACATAATATTTTACCAGAAAGTAGGTTAATAGGTAACATTTATAAATATAAGAGTTTGTACTATATAGTTTTGCTATTTCTTCATAGTTAATTCCTCCTGAAATATAATAGAAAATTAGCAAAGTATATTTATTCCTTTCAGATTTTATTTTATTTTTTTCTGGTTAAACCCTTTGATTTTATTGTTTTATTTTTACATATACATGTGTTTATTACATTTTCACTTTTTGCCTTCACAGAATTAAAAAGACTTAATATTTAATAACAATAACAGTGTTTAAGATAAGGACTAGAAACAAAAACCTCAAAAAGAATGAAAGAAGATAAATACATTCTGAAAAGAAATCATTACTGGTGGGAATGCACACTAATACGTTCCTTTTGGAATAATGTTTGGAGAATACTTAGAGATTTAAAAATTGACCTGCCAGTTGATCCTATAGTTCCTTTACTAGGTATATACCCTGAAGACCAAAAATCACATTATAACAAAGACATCTGTACCATAATGTTTATTGCAGCCCAATTCATAATTGCTATGTCATGGAAGAAACCTAAGTGCCCATCAATCCACGAATAGATTAATAAATTGTGGTACATGTATACCATGGAATATTACACAGCCTTAAAGAAAGATGGAGACTTTACCTCTTTCACATTTACATGGATGGAGCTGGAACATACTCTTCTTAGCAAAGTATCTCAAGAATGGAAGAAAAAGTATCCAATGTACTCAGCCCTACTATGAAGCTAAATTATAGCTTTCATATGAAGGGTATAACCCAACTATAACACAAGAATATGGGGAAAAGGGCAAGGGTTGGGAGGGAAGGGGGAAGTTTGGGGTGGAGGGAGGGTAATTGGTGGGGCCACACCTATGGTGCATCTTAGAAGAGTACAGGTAAACCTTACTAAATGCAGAATACAAGTGTCTTCATATAATAATTGAGAAAATGCCAGGAAGGCTATGTTAATCAGTTTGATGAAAATAGTTAAGATTGTATATGAAACCAGCACATTGTGCCCCTTGATTGCACTATTGTACACAGCTATGATTTAATAATGAAGACAATAAAATTTTTAAAAAAGAAAAGAAATCAGACAATTAGTGCATCAAAATATTAGCAATGGTAATAATAATAATACAAAGAAAGTAAAATACACACTGTCAGATAATAGTATGTCTATTATAGTATGCTTTAACTCTGAAGCTTTGCATGGAGTCATCAGTTAACATTTTTTTTCAAAAGTCTCAAAAAATAGACAGCTAATATTTATAAATGAAAGTAAAAGATAACTTCATAAAAAAGATCATGCCAAATCTTATAGACCATAGAAAAAGAAGAAATAATTCAAAGTCATTCTACTTAATCAGGATACACTTGATATTAAAATTGGAGAAAATATATTGTTATAAAGGAGAATTACAAATATATTTCACTTATAAATGAGGATGCAATATCCTAAAGTACATATTAACAAGTTGAATTAAAAATTAATGTTTGGGTAATATACTTTGGTCACAATTGAATCCAGTTTATGGAAGAATTAGTCACTATTTTCTATTCTATTTTTGTTTTCTTTCCTTCATCTCCTCCCTCCTTCTCTGTCTGCTCTCCCCTTCCCCCATCCCCTACTGAGTCATTGTCATTAATTGTCCTCATATCAAAGTTGAATACATAACATTCATGCTTCTCCATCCTGTGATGTTTCACTAAAAATAATGTGTTCCACCTCCATCCAAGTTAGTACAAATGCTGAAAAATCTCCTTTTTTGATGGCTGAGTAATACTCCCTGGTATACATATACCATAGTTTACCAATCCATTGCTGGTTGAAGGACATTTAAGCTGTTTCCACATTTTAGCAATTGTAAATTTGGTTGCAATAAACAGCCTCATACAGGTCTTTATATTAAAAGTTTTTTTTGTTTTGTTTTTCTTTTTATCTCTGGATAGATGCCCAGTAATGGGATTGCAGGATCAAATGGAGGTCTAGGTTGAGTTCTTTGTGCTTTCTCCATACTACCTTCCAAAAAGGCTGTATTAGTTTGCAGTCCTACCAGCAGTGTAGAAGTGTTCCTTTTTCCCCACATCTGTGCCAGCATCTGCAATTTTGAGATTTTGTCATATAGGCCATTCTCACTGTAGATGATATCTCAGGGTGTTTTTAATTTGCATTTCTCTAATAATTAGAGATGATGAGCATTTTTTCATGTGTTTACTCGCTATTTGTCTATCGTCTTTAGAGAAAATTCTATTCATCTCTCTTCCCCATTGATGTATAGAATTGTTGGTTTTTTTCTTATAGATGCTTGGAGTTCTATATAGATCCTGATTATTAAACTTTTTTCTGATTCAAAATGTACAAATATCTTTTCCCATTGAGTAGTTTGTCAATTTGCTTTGGTTGTTGTCTCCTTGACTGTACAGAAGCTTTTCAGTTTAATTAAGTCCCATTTGTTTATTATTGCTGTTGTTGCTATTGCTATGGCAGTCTTCCTCATAAAGTCTTTCCCTAGACCGATATCTTTCAGTGTTTTTCCAATTCTTTCTTTGAGGATTTTTATCATTTCATGCCTTAAATTTAAGTCCTTTATCTATCTTGAATCAATTTTTGTGAGTTGAGAAAGGTGCGGATCCAATTTCAGTCTTTTATATGTGGATATCCAATTCTCCCAGCACCATTTATTGAATAGGAAGTCTTTCTCCCAGTGAACATTTTTGTTTGGTTTATCCAAGAGTAGATGGCTATAAGTTGTTGGTTTCATTTCCAGATTTTCTATACAATTCCAAGTATCTAGGTCTCTATTTTTGTGTCAGTATCATGCTGTCTTGATCACAATGGCCCTGTAATACAGCCTAAAATCTGGTATGGTGATACCCCTGGCTTTGTTTTTATTACTAAAACCTGCCTTAGCTATACGGATTTTTTTCTGATTCCATACAAAGCATAGAATCATTTCTTCCAAGTCTTGAAAGTAAAATGTTGGTATTTTAATAGGGGTGGTGTTGAATTGGTAAATTGCTCTGGGAAGTGTAGACATTTTAATAATGTTGATTATTCCCAGTCATGGGCTTGGTATGTTCAGATTTTAAACTAATAATATAGATTTCTATACAATGATGCTTTTATTTAATTTTTTAATTATCAAGAATGTGAAATCAACTATAATTCCTTATCTAACAAATTCAGTTATAAAATTAACTTACTTTTCAGTAGACAGTTCTCAACATTTTGAACTATGAATAAAAACTTTTCAAAAAATTTGTGAATGGTAAAAGAGAAGCTTGCATTATTTATTATAATAAAACATTAGAAGAAAAGTTGACAATGTGTGTGCATGTGTGCATATAAATCGGGGCTCTTTCACTTTCAAATTGTAGTAAAATGATTGACATAAAATAAAATAAATAATTGAATATAATAAAAATAATGGGCTTTTCCTTCTTTCAGAAAAGACTATACACAGATCAACAATGTAATTGGTTTGGCCTTGGCAATCAGCACTGAGTCTTAGTGACTGTGAACACAGAACGTTCTCACTAGAGAGGGCTAACTTAGAGACAGGTGAGTTAGGGATTGCATAGACTGAGATTTGGAGAGGTATGCTTTAGAAAAGAGGCAAAAGACCTCTAGATCTATTAATATTCAGAAACTCTAGGGAGAGAGAGAGAAAGAGAAAGTGGGAGATGAATGAAGCACATTCAAATTAGAGACACACATTTGTAAATACATAGCCAATAATGTAGCAAATACTTTTACATCTTCAGTGATATTAGCCATGGGTTTATTTTAATAAATAAAGCCAAGGACTATAAATGGCATTGCAATATGGAGGAATCCTTTCTAAGGTAATGAATTCATTGCCATGAAAGGATTATAATTTGTTTTCATCTACACAATAATGAATCAACAGTATTCAGGATCTAAAAATATTAACACAAATTGGAAAGAGCGAGAACTATAATATCAAATATGAAGATGAAAGCCATTTTCTTGTATGATGTTAAATGGGAAATTTTAGAAAAATATATTAGAAAAAATTTATAGAACAAGATCCTATTTTCCACTGACATAACACATAAAATGAACTTCGAGAAATTTCACATGTAAAATACAAAGAAAAATAAGGTAAAGAAGCAAACATATCTACCCTCAGGTATAGCAGATTGTGAGAAGAACATAGTAGGATGACCAGAAGGATCAGCAGAAGAAAGGACACACAAGAACAAGGAAAAGCAATGTGAGCCAGGTCAGAAACCATTCATTCCCTCAGTAACCAAAGCAGAAAGGAATTACCATCCTCAATTTAATAGTCACAGACAACTGAAGATTATTTTCAGGCAGTACATAAAATAATGAGTAAATCATTGCACATCTATCTTATTCCAAAATTTTGCCTTTTTTAATTTCAATAAATTTTTGGTATATTCAAAAAATTGTAAGTTAAGAAATTTTCTGTATTCTATTGAATACATAGAATTTTCTGCGCATACACTATTTGATTATGTTGGAAATTCTGATAACAGTTAGATTAGATAACAGCCTTCATAAAAGTGTATGTTAATTTTATTTACTTTTGTTCAGGTATACTAACACACTTTCATCTCAGTATAAGATATGTGGAAATAAGTCATTTAGGAAATGTAAGACCATGCATGAATTATCATTCTGTGTTTGGTTTATTTCATGTAACATAATGTTCCCCATTTTCATCTATGTTGCTGTAAACTGAAGGATTTCATTCTTTCTCATGGCTATATAATATTCCATTGTTTACCAAACGTATGTACCACAATTACTATACATTCATCTGAGGATGAACAGTTGATATCAAACTTGACTATGATGGATAAAAATGTAATAAACATGGGGAATACACATATTTTTAAAAAATATACTGATTTCCTTTCTTTTGGATATGTACATAGCCATGAGATTGCGGGCTCATGGGGTAGTTCTATTTTTAGTTTTTTGTGAAACTAAACCCATTCTCCATAGCAGTTGCAGTATTTCACATTCCCATCAACATTGGATGAAGGTTTCCCCTTTGCCACATCCTGTCCAGCCTTCATTATTGTCCATATTTTTGATAAAAGCCGTTTTGAATGGAGTGAGAAATGTCACAATAGCTTTGACTTGCATTTCTGATGATTAGTGATGTTGAGCATTTGTTTAGGTAGATTTTTGCCATTATTATGCTTTCTTTGATTCGTGACAGAAAAATGTCTTTTCTTACCTTTTACCCATTTTTCAATCTATTTGGTATTTTACCCTTGAGATATTGGAGCTCTTTACCTACTAATTTCTAATGAGATGGCTAGTTTGAAAATATGTTTTCCCCTTTCTGTGTGTTTTTTCTTCATTTTTATTATGGTTGCCAGAATCTGGGAAAAGTGATGTAATAAATGATCAAATGATTAGATAGATCAAATTTAAATCATATGTACTATCATTATTTTCTAAAAATTTTAAGGATCCCACCTCAGGGTGGGCAAGGCACCTGAAGAGAAACTTCTCTGAAGAAGACAGGCGCATGGCCTACAGACACATGAAAAAATGCTCAACATCCTTTTTTTTTTTTTGTGGAGACAGAATCTCACTTTATTGACCTTGGTAAAGTGCCCTGGCGTCACATAACTCACAGCAACTTCCAACTCTTGGGCTCAGGCAATTGTCTTGCCTCAGCCTCCCGAGTAGCTGGGACTACAGGAGCCAGCACAATGCCCGGCTATTTTTCTGTTTTGCAGTTCGGCCAAGGCTGCGTTTGAACCTGCCACCTTTGGTATATGGGGCCAGTGCCCTACTCGATGAGCCACAGTTGCCGCCCTCAACATCCTTAATCATCAGAGAAATGCAAGGCAAAACTACTTTAAGATAATATATTATCTAACTCCAGTAACATTAGCCCACATCACAAAATTTCAAAACCAGAGATGTTGGCACAGATGTGGAGAAAAGGGAACACTTCTACACTGCTGGGGAGAATGCAAACTAATTCGTTCCTTTTGGAAAGATGTTTGGAGAACACTTAGAGATCTAAAAATAGACCTGCCATTAGATCCTACAATTCCTCTACTAGGTATATATCCAGAAGACCAAAAATCACATTATAACAAAGATATTTGTATCAAAATGTTTATTACAGACCAATTCATAATTTCTAAGTCATGGAAGAAGCCCAAGTGCTCATCAACCCATGAATGGACCAATAAATTGTGGTATATGTACACCATGGGTATTATGCAGCCTTAAAGAAAGATGGAGACTTTACCTCTTTCATATTTACATGGATGGAGCTGGAATATATTCTTCTTAGCAAAGTATCTCAAGAATAGAAGAAAAAGTATCCAATGTACTCATCCCTACTATGAGGTCATATGAAAGCTATAACCCAATTATAGCCCAAGAATATAGGGAAAGGGGATAGAGTGGGGAAAGGGGAGGATGTGTGGGGGGAGAGTAACTGGTGGGACCACACCTATGGTGCATCTTACAAGGGTACATGTGAAATTTACATGGTGTAGAATATAAATGTCTTAACATAAATAAGAAAATATGGTAAAGGCTATGTTAACCAGTTTGATGAAAATATTTCAAATTGTATATAAAACCAGCACATTGTACCCCATGATTGCATTAATGTACACAGCTATGATTTAATAAAAAAAAAAGAAAAGAAAGAAAAAGGATTCAGATAGATCTGTAAAAAAGGGCCTAAAACATCAATGGCAGTTTCTCCCACACATTCCTTAGTGCATTGGGCATGGACTTTGTGCCCCAGAAAAACAGATGAGGAACAGCAACAAAAGTTAATTATGACATACTGTGTACTATAAAATTGCTAACTAAGAGCATGTTCTTAAACATTCATAACCATAAAAATTAGGACTATGCAATGATGTATGTTACTTAGCTTCATTTAATTATTTTACAATGTAGTAAAAATACCCCAAAATCGAGTTACACACTGTAAATATTTAAAATTTTTATTTGTCAATTATGCCTCAAAAAAGCTGGAAAAAATACTTAGATCAGTAAAAAAAAAAAGCAAAAAAAAATAGATGAGAAATTCAAGTGAGGTTTTACAGATTTGCCTCACAGAAGTAGAAGAAAGTTTACCTTTTGAAAGATCTCCATTTTATACCTTAGTTTACATAACATTTTCAGGGAACCCTGAGTTTTATACTTCAGTTTCCACAGATTCTGGGCACATTTCCAGAAGGCATCTTTTAGCAGAAGCATCCTATTAAGAATACTCATGTACAAGGAGAATACAAGTAGCAAAACTTCACATATAGCTCAGAGATATAGCTATTATGTTGAAAATAATTTAACATGTCTCTTCCCTTTTCTTCCTCCCTCAGAAGCCCTCCCTTACTGGCTTTATCTCCTTTTTCCATAGAGGGCTCCGTATCTAAATATATATAAGAAACTGACAAAAATGTTTATTGCAATTGTCAGTTTCACTCACCCACGTGCAGTGAGTGATGGTGCTAATTGTTCCACATCCTCGCAAACACACAGCATGGTCAGTCTTCTTTCATTTCAGCTATTCCAGCAGGTGTGAATTATAGCTCGCTTTGGTTGTGATTTGTATTTCCTCACTGATGAGGGATGCTCAGCACCTTTTTACATCATGATTGGCTATGACCAAATCTTTTGTCGAAAATTATCTGTTCAAGTCTCTCCCTCCTTTTTATTGTAGCTTTTTGTTTATTTTTTAGATTGATTTCCAGAAATCCTTTTTACACTCGGGATACTTCATTCTCTGTGTTTGTGTGCAAATATAACAAACACCTGCTTATAATTTTGATATACTCCAAATTATTTTTTTAAAAATTGTGATTAGGGATATTGATGTTATGAGATATTTTTGTCTAACTCAAGTATACAAAGATATCTTGAGCAGAAAATTGAAAATACCTATGCATTTCTGTTACTAGTCCACTTAATTTATCTCATTGATCTGCTTCTCACCTTTTTGTTATAGTTTTGACTTTGGTTCTTTACTACCCATTGTATATATTTGATATGATAAAAATCATATGTTAATGTTACATTAACAACATTTCAGATGTGGTTAAATAAGGCTAATTCTCTAAGCTGCAGTGGCAAGGTAGGGTAAATCTTTAGAAAAAATTAAAATCATCAAATCATCCACATTGGTCATCAATAAGTATTGAGATCTTAATTATTTAACAATTTAAATATTAGGAAACATTCAATTTCCTATTTATTCTTATTTATCCTTAAACTGTGGGGCATGTATTGCACTATGTTGTGAATAAAGTGTTTGTAAATGGGAAGACTTATGCATGGGAATAACTATGCATTTTTCTTCAGGCTTTTGTATTGTCAGTTGAGCCAGAATTTACTTTGTACCTAGAGGAACTCAGAGGACCTTAGCATCATGGCTGACACTGGCATAAGCATTATAAACTTCTCTGTTGAGGGTGAACAGTTAATTTCTACTTACTATAGTGGTTCAAATATGCAATTTTAGGATCATTATTTTATATACATCCCTAATTCTCATTTTTTTTAAATTTAGGATATTATCATTTACTTTGAGGAAAGAACACATTTACTTTGATAACATTTGAATTATATGATTCTTGTTGAAAAAGTATACATGAAAAATAGAATGCCACTAAAATACATTCCTAGAAAAATAGAAATGTCAGATATAATGGCCCAGCAAACCATGATGTGAAGTATTTGTCATTGACAGCAGTCTCTACAGTCAAGAGAAAATAACGACTATTAGAAACGTGCTGCAATGAGAGGCAACACATTTATAGATTCAGATTCTGAGCCTCCACTCCTGTTTTTTTTATAGTATTGTAACTAAAGCAATGTCATTTCTAATGGAAAGCAAAGAAAGAAGTCCTCTTTCTCTTTCTCAAATTGCACCTAGCTTAAACAACTTCCATTCATGTTCTAAAACTTTGTATTCGATAATATCTACCAAAATCACAATTTGTATATGACCTCCGTATGAAATTAGGTGAAGGCATGTGAAAGCATGAAGTAGTTTGCAAATAAATCATTTATATAGATAATCTTAGAGAGCTGTTTAAAATGTTTTAAAATCTTGAATTATTATATTTTTGTCTCCTCTTCCCCAATACTTTTCACTCTTTTCTTGGCCATTTTGAAACATCCACACAGTCTAAATGAGAATTAGATTTACTAAAATTATGGTTTTTAATTTGTTTTAATATTATGCTAAGAATTAAAGTAGAATGTTTTAAAAAAGTAGAATTGGAGTGTGTAGCTTAAAAGAAACAAAGCCCTGGGTGGTGCCTGTGGCTCAAAAGAGTAGGGCACCAGCCCCATATATGGGAGGTGGCAAGTTCACACCCAGCCTGGGGACAAAAACTGCAAAAAAAAAAAAAAAAAGAAAAAAGAGGGGAGGAGCCAAGATGGTGGTCTGTAGCCAGCTTTCTGCAGACACTCCTGTCCAGAAGGAGAGTTAAAGGACAGAA
This sequence comes from Arctocebus calabarensis, assembly GCA_963573935.1. Lineage (NCBI taxonomy): Eukaryota > Metazoa > Chordata > Mammalia > Primates > Lorisidae > Arctocebus > Arctocebus calabarensis. Next base: position 84 of record CAUYON010037382.1, on the reverse strand, counting down.
ATTTAGCAAGAAAGCCAACGGTTTGGAGCTGAGCCAAGAGATAAGGTCGAGGAACGCCTATCAACCCTATTGGAGCAACCTGCG
>CAUYON010037380.1:0-42461 GCA_963573935.1 Arctocebus calabarensis | reverse complement strand
GGCTGATTTAATGAAGTATACATGACATGTGTAAGCGGGCTGATTTAATGAAGTATACATGACATGTGTAAGCCGGATGATTTTAGTTATCTTTCTTGACTGGTGTTCTGAGGTGTTATTTATGATGTATACATGACATGTGTAAGCCGGCTGTTTTAATTAAGTATACATGACATGTGTAAGCGGGCTGATTTAATGAAGTATACATGACATGTGTAAGCGGGCTGATTTAATAAAGTATACATGACATGTGTAAGCCGGCTGATTTAATGAAGTATACATGACATGTGTAAGCCGGCTGATTTAATGAAGTATACATGACATGTGTAAGCGGGCTGATTTAATGAAGTATACATGACATGTGTAAGCGGGCTGATTTAATGAAGTATACATGACATGTGTAAGCCGGCTGATTTAATGAAGTATACATGACATGTGTAAGCGGGCTGAGGGATGTGTTTGCGGAGCTGCACCGAGGGGCTCTCCTCCTGCACGTCCTCCGGTCCCTCCCGCGCGCTTCACCAGCCCGGAACTCCGCGATTCCCGCAGCCACGCCCCGCTCAGCCCGCCGGTCGGGGCCGCCCTCCAGGGCGCGTGCGCGCCGGCCCGGCCGTGACGTCACTGAGCGCGCCCCGCCCCTGCAGGTTGGCAACCGAAAGCGTCCGTAGCAGCAGTGGCCGCTGAGATGTACGAACTTCCGGTTCTCCCGACAGCTGCTGCTGCCGCTGTCGCCTCCGCCACCTGCCGCGGCCGGGCCCCAGCGCGCTCTCGGTCCTCTCTTCTCGGCTCTCCACCGCGCCCATGGTCCCTCCGGGAGCGGGGGCGGCGGGCCCGGCGGCTCCCGCGCGCTGAGAGAGCGGTCGGCGACGATGACGGCCCCGCGCCGCCGCGGCGCGCTCCTCCGCCTCCTGGCCGCGGTCGTCCTGCTGCTGCTGCTGCCCGGGCCGAGCGGGCCCCCGGCGGGGCTGCTGCGGGCGGCCGACGGCGCGCCGGGCCCCGGGCCCCCCGACCCCGGGCCGCGCACGCTGCCGCCGCTGCCGCCGGGCCCCACGGCCGCCCCGCCGCCCGGCCGCGCCTCGCCCGACGCCGCGGGGCCGCGGGGCCCGGAGCCCGGCAATGGCAGCAGCCCCGGGGCGGGGCTCCCGGCGGAAGGGCGCGGAGGGAAGGCCGCGGAAGGCTCGGGGGCCGGCGGCCTGTCGGTGAGCCCCAGCCTGGGCGACAGGCCCATGACCCAGCGGGCGCTGACCGTGTTGATGGTGGTGAGCGGCGCGGTGCTGGTGTACTTCGTGGTCAGGACCGTCAGGTGAGGCGAAGCCGCTCTGGATGGGGCTCCCCGCGCACTGGACGCGGCTGGCCGGTCACCTCCTCCAGGAAGGCCTCCGGCTGAGACCCGCCGCGCTCCCGCCCGCCTCCCTCCCAGCTTCCAGGGCCCGGGGCCTGGTGAGAAGGCAACCTCCGCCTGGTCAGTGACCTGCTGACCTTTGGGGGAGTGCAGTCTCCGAGGAATGGCTGCCCTTGTTTACAAGTTAGTACCCCACCTGCCTGTGTCTTCGTCCTGCCCGAGGCCCGTCCCAGCCTCAAAGAGCACCATTTCTCAGAAGTGGGAGTAATCCTTTATCCCCTTGACTGATACTACACCGCCTTGTAAACTTCTGCCTTTCTTTTCTGTGCATTTTCGGAGTATCTAACGCGTCGAAAATGTGCCTATCAGGATGCAAACTTTTTAAGGGCCGCATACCTTCTACTAGGTTTGTTAAGTCAGAGGTCTTCGTACTGCGCTGCCAGTAGGTAGGGAATCAAAATTTGAGAGGATTGTGGATATTTTATTTTTCTAAAATTGAGGACATGAAAAATTCTTTCTTCCCATCATTGTTTCTTAGTATAGGCCTTTAATCTGCCACCTAAGTAATTAGGTTGTACTTAATTATTTGAGGACCACCTTTGTGAGGAGCCATCATAGGGAACCAAGACCCCTCACCTTAGAGGAAGCTGAGAGAGCTGAGGGAAGGGAATCTAGGGTTTCCTCCATTGTAAAATAAGAATGAAGGGTAGGTTTGCAGGATTGCACTGGTTTATTTTCCAAACAACTTTAAATTTTTTCCTGTAATTATCCTCTGTATTATGATGTAATTGTTTTTTTTCATTAATCATTGAAAATAAAAGTTTCCTCTTAACAGGTCATTATTGTTACATCATATATGGTGATATAAGCCAACATTTAAGCCAACATCACTTGACTTGGGAATTTCTCTTAGGCCTCTTCAGGGGGTCTACAGTATTAAACTATTTTCCAAGTAACACATTCTTTTACAAGTTTATAGGGTACAAAAAGTTCATTGATACCATTTTGGATTCTACATTGCAGCTAACCTTTAAGAAACTACCTCTTTCAAGTTTTGGTGTAGTATCCAACAAGAGCAACCACTAGTATTTGAAAAGCTGTTACACTGCTCCTCCTCTTTAATGTTTATATGAAGCTGGATTTTCTTCATCCCTCTCTAGCAAACAACGCATTGCAAGTGACTGAATGCAAGGCAAATCTTGTTTTCTGTTTTTGATCTCTTTCTATTGTTTATATCTGCTTCTGTCAGTTTAAGCAAGCTATTAAAGGGACTTGAAAAGAAACCTAAATAAATGTCATTCTTTTTTTACCATTTTTTTCTTTTTTGGCATTGTATTAATTTTTCATAAAAATTTAAATTATTTTATATCAGTTGCTAAATGTTTATGTTTTCTCAGCAATTATTAATATGTTTACATATGTGATTCTTATAAATAAAAGTTTAGGTTTTCAGAATGCAAAGGCACTCAAAACATTTGAGATCCTCTGTTACAAATGATATTATTTGAATCAGATGCTATTGGTTCACAAAAGCCGGCAAATCTGGGCCAATTCTCTGTTAAAGTAAGTTGGAAAATATTTGGGAGGTATGAAAGGCATAATGCCACCAAATTGAGACTTTTTTGATATAAAAAGAGATTAAAGTAAAATTTAAACAAATTATGTTTCTCACTATGTAATTGTTATTCTGTGCTGTCTGCATGTAGTTCCTATGAAGATCCAGAGTATCCTATGTATTATATCTCTTACAAATTACGGGTATGATGAAAGTTTTGAGAAATGTCCCTTACTCATTTTTCCTTTTGATTCCACATTTTTAATAATTTTTATATGTATGTTTATTGCCATTGGTTTTTTATCATTATTTTTAAAACTTGAAAGGATACAGTCTTTTCAATTAGATTCTACTGTATAACTCAGTACATGTTGTATGATAACAGCTAACACCTAAACTGCGGCTAATAAAAACTGCATTTTTGGCTTGGTGCCTGTGGCTCAACAGGCTAAGGCGTCAGCTATGTACACCTGAGCTGGCGGGTTCGAATCTAGCCCGGGCCCGCCAAACAACAATGGTGGCTGCAACCAAAAAATGGCCAGACATTGTGGCGGGCACCTGTAGTCCCAGCTACTTGGGAGGCGGAGGCAGGAGACTTGCTTGAGCCCAGGAATTGGAGGCTACTGTGAGCTGTGATGTCACAGCACTCTATCCAGGGTGACAGCTTGAGGCTCTGTCTCAAAAAAAAAAAAAAAAAAACTGCAATTTTTAGCTGGCGTGTAATACATACATGCAGTCCAAGTCCCAAATCTAGTTGGCTCCCAACTTCCAAAGCTCAATTGATGCTAACAGTGTCTGGGCGATGCTCAGAACTCAGACGTTTTGCATCCAGATTTTGATTTTCATCCTTATTTTGGTGAATGCTCATTTGGCTTTCACTTCCTAAATATGTGTGATAACACTTCAGCATTAGTTATTTGTGCCAAGGGGGAAGAATGGGCCAGAATCATTATTTTCTTAACGGATTGGGATGACACTGAGAATATTTACTTGTAAAATTTTATTAGATTGAACTCCATGAGATTTCTGAATGGCTTTATTTATTCTAATGAACATATGACTAGAAATAACTTCTACTTTGAGAATGGAAATATTCCAAAGAACAATCAGACTCTCTGTAGAATCTGAAATATATATGCGTGGGATACAGTGGGAAGAGAGGAGGCTTCCTAAAATGAACACATAACCTCTGTGAGATTCTCGCTGCCTGACTTATTTCCTATGGTACCTCAGAATGATGGTCAGTACCACATATGATGTGCACTCAAATAGTTGCGTAAGGAATGAACAGTCTTAGTTTCTTCTCTGTATTGCTGACCAGGCAGGTGGTGAGGATTTGGGAGTTTAAGGATAATCGCTACCTCCTGGCAGAACAGAGAGATGTGAAGATCTCTGTTAATACTTACGATTTTCTGTTTCTCTGTAGGTCATTCCCCTTGTAGTGTGAGACTAGAAAAAAATCACTTTGGAGGGTTTTTTTTTCTTTTAATTTTGGAATAAGTATGTTGATTATATAAAAGTAATTTCTGATAAACTATAAATGGTGGTTCTTCACTTAAAATCAGGGAATTTCTATTTTTGCGTCATTTCATTGCTGATTTTTCATTGTTGATTCATTGTGGCCCACAGGAAGGAGGACGAGGTTTAGAGTCTGTCCATTCTGCTCGTTCACCTCTGCTGTTTAGTAAATCACTTACTCTCCCTGTGACATGGGGATTAAGAGCTAATTGATATGGTGCAGGTGAGTGTGAAGTTGCGACAGTGTTCTTCATTCGGGATGTGCGTGTCTACTCGGCTGCCCCATTCTGGGTACCGGGGATACAGCTGTGAGCAAGATGAGCTCTGATACCTCTGTGGCACTTGCACACGGGAGGAGTAGAGGCACATTACTAAGATAATTACACTCAGGGCGACCAAGCTTTTGGCTCTTCTGCACTAGACTTTAAGAAGAATTGTCGTGGGTCACACATTAAATACACAAACACTAATGAAAGCTGATGAGTGGGTCTGTGGACAGTGTTCATGATATTGGCAGACAAGCAGAAAGTCCTCCCATAATCCGCATGTGGGCCACAGGCTGAACACCCCTGATAGACCGTAATTTACAGGATGCTATGGAAAGATATGACATTCTCACAGGTCCTGTTAATGCTTAGTGTACAGGAAATATACAAGATTTCATTTGATAGGACCCAGGCCTGTAAACTAAGACACAAAATTAGTGTCTTTTCAAAGATCCTTACTTTATTACTGAAATATTATTTTTGATATTTTAGTTATCCTAATAGCTAATAGTTATTAATTTCTCATTTACGTGTCACTTACAATGCCACATACTTTGTGTGCATTTTCCAATTCTTGCAAAAACCTGCGCAGTAGGCAGCGTGCATGTTGAGGAAGTGGAGGTTAATTAGCGTGTCCAGCAGCAGGTATCCAGGAATTGCCCCAGCCCAGCGGTGCTAAGACTTCCCATGTTCACCCACCAGGCTGCTTCCTGTGACTACAGTGGAACTGGTTTATAGTGACTTTGCACGTAAAGATGGCTCTCCTGTTTATGGCTAAAACTGATGTGGAGTGGAAGTATGAGACGGTGTGTCCTGATATCATCCACCTTGGACCCTGCCCAGTGATCTTGAGAGCTGTGGGGTCTTTACCTCAGCGAGGTATTATAGGAACCATTCCACATCTAGCAAGCTGGCAGCAGAACTGTGTAGGTGCTGCTGAACCTGGACCATGTAGAGAAAATGATGGGCAGGGTGCCATGTGGGCCACCTGCAAATCCACACAGACCATGGTAAACAGGAGTGACTGCTGTGTCTCCTAACTCTTCTGAATTTGGGGGTGCAGAGGTCATAAGGAGGTCACGTTTGTGCTGAGGGGGCTTATCCCCTGGAGGAAGACCATTGCATTTTGTGCTAGTAAATTGAACTTTGAAGAATATGGTGGCAAGAGATTGAGCTAGTAGTTGGTAGAGAGGCTGCTTCTGAATTTCACTCCCATAGCCAAAGCTATTTGAAAAGTCACTTAATATCACAACCAAAGTGATTTCATTTTTATGGAAAACTGAAACCTTTATCTCTAATCAATGTTAATCACCAACAAACTTGCCATGAAACTGAATCTACTTTGAGGTGACCTTTACGCCTCGGATATAATTTGTTCAGTCAGAAGTATTACATGAAAGAGATTGAAAAGTACCTAATTAAGAAAGAATGTCCAGTTTTGTGCAAATGCAGGTAGTGGGGAAAGAGCCACCAGAGAAGGAAATGTTGAGGGTGTAGTAAGGGAAGGCATTTGAGAAGACGTGACGAGGGGACTTGAGGAAAGCCCGAGAGCAGCAGGGAAGTGAGCCCTCCACTGCAGTGTCCTGTCACACCTGCGCCCTGTACCCCCAGCTTGTTGCCATCTGGTGTCTCTGAAATCGTCCTGGCAAAGGGTAACTAATGACCATACTTTCTCAATTTCATGAACGTTTCTGTCTTTTCTGTGGCATCAGCACTGGCCTTGACTTGGCTTCTGTGGCATCTCCTCTGAGTTTCTTGTTGCCTTTTTGAATATTTAGTCCTTCACTTCATGATCTTTCCTTCTCCATGAACCTTTTCCCTGCTGTCAGGACTCTTCTATAACTGACGTCTCTGGAGCACGGCCTGTGTCTCGTACATCCTTGTTCCCAAAGGCCCTGCCCTCAGGTTAGTTAGGCTCACGTGGTGAGGTGACTGTCACTCTGCCTTCCACGCTGCACGTGTCAAGTTCCTTCTGGACGGGAGTCTGGTGGTGCTGTGTTCATGCCTGCAGTCCTTTATGGCACCACTGCCCAGCGTGTCACTCTACCTAGGATGCCTGACATTACGGTCACCGACTCCTCCTAGAAAAAGCAGAATACCACTACGGCCGCCCTTAAAGTGGCCCCCTGGGGAAGCTGTGCACTGACGCCGGCGCCAGTCACCCTTAAAAGCAGTTTGGAACTCTTCTGGAATGGCCGTCAGAGCTGTTGTATTACCCTCGATGTCCTGAATGTCACCAAAATGTCTTCCTTTCAATATTTCCTTTATCTTTGGGTAAAGAAAAAGTCATCAGGGGCCAGGCCAGGTGAGTAGGGAGGGTCTTTCCATACAGTCCTTTGTTCACTGGCTAAGAACTCCGTGACAGACGGTGCCGTGTGAGCTGGTGCACTGTCATGATGCAGAGCCACAGCTTTCTCATACCAAGACTTTTAGTTAGGATTTTCCTGTTTCTCTACTGATCTTTATTTGGTCTGCTGTGTTTTCACAGTAGGCCAGCAATTTTGACATACACTTCCAAGGATTTTTGCAATGTTTTTACCATCTCTGCTCATTCCTAGCCACCCTTAACTCTTTATCAGTGATCCTTTCTCTCCCGCAGAAAACGTTGAATCCATTTGTACACTGCTGTTTTTCTTCCTGGCATTATCCCCACAAACTTGGACCAGCATGTCCCTGCTTTTCTCCCACTCTTGCCAAGTTTAACAAGGAATTTAATGTTTGTTCGTTGCTGTGACATTCTTGAGATGGCGCACAGGACCATACAGTGACAATAATGTCCACCACTCAGCCAGACACTGCCACACGTGGGCGGAACAAGCTGAGGACACTGCCACGGTTATGAAACCTTCCTGAGTTGTTCATACAGCTCTTGACTATCTTCAGCAAAAATCGAATTAGTGACCAATAATTAATTTGAAACTAATTTTTTACCACAGCAACATAGGTGAATAAAATATAGTTGTCTATACTTTTCATCAGGAAATGCAATCCATTGGACATATAGAACAATAAAAATTCTTTTAATTAATTTGATGTTTTTTTCATCTTTATTCCCAATTCTAAAAATTAAATCCGTTAGTTGTTCAATTTCTTCAAGAACCAGATCTCAATAGTGAGTTTGTGTAATGGGTTGAACTTATCCTTGAAAAATCCCTGTGTTGAAGTCCTTCCCCCCCCCCCCTTGTTTAGAGGCAAGGTCTTTACCTTGTTTAGAGACAAGGTCTTTATATTGGTGATCAAGTTAAAATGGGGTCATTAAGGTAGGTGTTTACCTTACGTAACTGGTGTCCTTATAAAAGGGGGAAATTTGGAGACAGACATGTTTGCGGGTCGAATGCCAAAACAGAAATTCCTGTGTCAGTTGTACTTTAATATATTTGCTCTGATTTGTTGTCGTATCTAACCACTCGGGGAGTTTGTGTGTGTGTGGATATTTATATGCAATGTATATACATAGTAAAGAATATATTCCTCAATATAATTTTGAATGTGCTATAAAAGAAAATTAAGGGATAATATTTATATGAATTCTCCCCTATATACCCTACAGATGTTCAGTTGAAAGAAAACAGAAGAAAAAATAGGTATTGATCAAATCAGGTAGATTTAGCAAGATATAGCAAGTTGCCTGTTCTCTATTTTGTAAAGAAGTAAAATGGAATGGCATTGTAGTCTGTTAATTTATAGTGTTGTATTCTGTTTATTTTCTATAGCATACATTTTTACATAAAATGTTACCAAGTTTGCTTTAGTAGTTTAGTTTTATTTTGATACTCCAACTTATATTATACATGTTATTAGAACAGAAATAGTCTTAGCAACCTGAATTTAATGGAACAGTAAAGAATCTACACAAATATTAAGACAGTTATTTGGATAATAGGTCGAATACACAGAAAGCATCAGCCAGGCTCACTTACCTGTGTTATCATGTGACGGTGTGTGCACGTAAGTTAGTGCAGGGAGGGGGCAGCAGGTCAGTTAGTGCAGGGAGGGGGCAGCTCTTTTCTTCTGCCAACCCAGGCTTATGTACTTCCCTTCCCTCACACTTGTAGAGAAACTTGGTTTAAATATTTCCATACGCGTACTATATCTAGTAAAAACGTGTGTACATCTGTAATTATGTGTATATAAACACATGTACAGAAAGGTTTGGGTATCATGAACTTAATGAAAGCATTCATTTTAAGAAAAAAAACTTGGCCTTTCAAATGGCATAGATTTTTGAAGCCCTCTTTGCCCCCACGTTTATTTTTTTTATAAGCACATATATCATGTATACATTAATGCATTTATGAATACAATGTGCTGATTTCATATACCATTAAGAATGCTTACATCACACTGGTTAATATATTCCTCATCTCATTTACTTAGTCATTGTGTTAAGACATTTACACTCTATACTAATAGATCTGACATGTACCCTTGCATTATGCACCATAGTTGTGATCCCACCATTCACTCTCCCACGATGTGACCTCTCTCCTCTGCTCCCCTCCCCCTTCCTCCCTCCTTCATCTTCGGCCATAATTGTGATCGGTTCTTCATATGAAAGTGCGAATGATTGTAAATTGGTTTCATAATAGTACTGAGTACACTGAATATTTTTTCTTCCATTCTTGAGATACTTTACTAAGTAGGATATGTTCCAGCTCCATCCATGTAAACTTAAAAGAGGTAAAGTCTCTGTCTTATTTAAGGCTGCATAATATTGCATGGTATACATATACCACAATTTATTAATCCATTCATGGGTCATTGTGCACTTGGGCTTCTTCCATGACTTGGCTATTATGAATTGAGCTGCAGTGAAAAACCTGGTGCAAATATCTTTGTTATAAAGTGATTTTTGGTTTTTTGAATATAGACCTAGTAGGGGAATTTCAGGATCAAAGTGCAGGTCTACTTTTAGATCCCTGTGTATTCTCCATACTTCTTTCCAAAAGGGACGTGTTAGCTTGCACTCCCACCAGCAGTGCAGAAGTGTTCCCCTTTATCCACATCCATGCCAACATCTCTGCTTTTGGGATTTTGTTGTGTGAGCTCTTACGGGAGTTTGATGATATCTCAAAGTGGTTTTGATTTGCATTTCTCTGATGATTAAAGATGATCATTTTTTCATGTTTCTGTAGGCCATGCACCTGTCATCTTCAGAGAAGCTTCTGTTTAAGCCCCTTGCCCTCAATGAAATGGGATCACTTGTTCTTTTCTTATTAATAAGTTAGAGTTCTCGGTGGATTCTGGTTATCAAACCTTTGTCAGAAGCATAACCTGCAAATATCCTCTCCCATTCTGAGGGCTGTCTGCTTGCTGTACTTGCTGTGCTCTTGGCTGTGCACAAGATTTTGAGTTTGATCAGATCCCAGTAATGTATTGTTGGTGTTACTTCAATTGGTTGGGGGTGCTCCTCAATTTATATTTTTGATAGGCTTATCAAAGATCAAATGACAGTAAGTGTCTGGGTTCATCTCTTATTTCTCAGATCAGTTCCATACATCTACCTCTCTATTTTTGTGCCAATACCGTACAGTTTTGATCACTATAGAGTCATAGTATAGTTTGAAATCTGGTTTCAAACTCCTCCTGATTTGTTTTCATTTCTGAGTAATGTCTTGGCTATTTGAGGGTTTTATCTGGTTCCATATAAAACAAAGTACTATTTTTTCCAGATCTTTAAAGTATGATGGTGGTGCTTTGATAGGGATTGCATGAAATTTGTAAATTGCTTTGGGTAATATGGACATTATAACAATGTTGATTTTTTCCTAGCCATGAGCATGGTATGTTTTTCCATTTGTTAACATCGTCAGCTATTTCTTTTCTTAGAGTTTCATAGTTCACCTTATAGAGATCTTTTACGTCCTTTGTTAGGTAATTCCTAAATATTTCATCTTCTTTGGCACAACTATAAAGGGAATAGACTACTTGACTGTTTTTTCAGCTTGACTGTTATCGGTATATGTAACAGCTACTGGTTTTTGAGTATTGATTTTTGTATCCTGAGATACTATTGTATTCCTTGATCACTTCTAGGAGTTTTGTGGTTGAGTCCCTGGGGTTTTCCAGGTATACAATCTTATCATCTGTGAAGAGTGAAAGTTTGATCTCCTCTGACCCTATTTGTATAATCTTGATCGCCTTCTCTTGCCTGATTGTAATGGCTAAAACTTCCATTACTATGTTAAAAAGCAGTAGAGACAATGGGCAACCTTGCCTGGTTCCTCATCTGAGTGGAAATGTTTTCAATTATACCCCATTCCAAATGATACAGGCTGTGGGTTTGCTGTAGATGACCTCTATCAGTTTAAGAAAAGTCCCTTCTATACTTGTTTTCTTAAGTATTCTGATCATGAAAGGATGCTGGATATCGTCAAAAGCTTTTCTGCTCCTATTGAGAGAATCATATGGTCTTTGTTTTTTAGTTTGTTTATGTGATGTATTATATTTATAGATTTACATATATTGAACCAACTTTGGGACCCTGGAATAAAACCCACTTGGTCATGGTGTATAATTCATTTGATGTATTGCTGGATTCTGTTTGTTAGGATCTTAAGCACCTGGAAAGAATATTTTTGCATCTATGTTCATTAAAGATATTGATCTATAGTTTGTTTGTTTTTTTTCCTTACTAGGTCTTTTCCTGGTTTGGGTATCAGGGTGATATTTGCTTCATAGAATGTGTTGGGAAGTATTCCTTCTTTTTCAATGTTTTGGAAATGGTTAAGTGATATAGGTACTAGTTCCTCTTTAAAGGTTTGGTAGAATTCTGATGTGAGGCCATCTGGTCCCATACTCTTCTTTTTTGAAAGATTTTGTATAGTTGATTCTATTTCAGTACTTGATACAGGTATGTTCAGCATTTCCAATTCTTTCTGATTAATTCTAGGAAGTTGGCATGCTTCCAGGTATTGGTCAATTTCTTTCATATTATATTTCTGAGAGTAAAGTTTTTTGTACTATACATTAAGGATTTTTTTTAATTTCTGAGGTGTCTGTTGTTATTTTGCCTTTGTCATTTCTGATTGATGATACTATGGACATTAATTTTCTATTTTTGATTAGGTTGGCCAAAAGTTTATCAACCTTGTTGAATTTTTCTAAAAACCAACTTTTTAATTCATTGATGTTTTGAATAATTCTTTTGTTTTTGATTTCATTTAATTCTGCCCTAATTTTAGTTATTTATTTTCTTCTGCTGGGTTTGGGTTGGAATGTTCTTCCTTTTCCAGGTGCTTAAGATGTCCCATTGGTTATTGACTTCCTCTCTTTCCATTTTCTTGAGGAAGGCATGTAAAACTATAAATTTCCCTCTAAAGGACTGCCTTAGCAGTATCCCACAGGTTCTGATAACTTATGTCTTCATTATTGTTTTGTTCCAAAAATTTGACAGTTTCTTTCTTAATCTCATCTATGACCCAGCTATCATTTAGCATAAGGTTATTTAGTTTCTGTGTCTTTGTATGAGTATGCAAATACTTGTTATTGGTGAGTTCAACTTTTATTGCATGATGATCTGAGAAAATACAAAGAATACTTTCTATATTTTTAAATTTGCTGAGGTTAGACTTGTGACCTCATGGTGTGATCAATTTTGGAATATGTTCCATGGGGTGATGAGAAGAATGTGTATTCAGTTTTGTTAGGATGAAATGGTCTATAGATGTCTGTGAAGTTCAGTTGTTGTATGGTGAAGTTTAAATTCAAAATTTCTTTGCTTAGTTTCCTATTGGAGGATCTATCCAACACTGCCAAAGGGGTGTTAAAATCTCCAACTATTATTGTGATGGAAGATATTAAATTTCTCAGGTCTGTTAGGGTCTCTCTTATAAATTGAGGAGCATTCTGGTTGGGTGCATAAATGTTAATAGTTGATGTCCTACCATGTTGAGTGTTTCCCTTAACAAATATGAATTGACCATCCTTGTCTTCCCTTACTTTTGTTGCTTTAAAGCCTAATGTGTCTGCAAATAAAATTGCCACCCCTGCTTTTTTTCTGCTTTTCATTTGCCTGGAATATAGATGACCATCCCTTCACCCTGAGTCTACATTTATCCTTTAAGGTAAGATGAGATTCTTGTATGTAGCAGATATCTGGCCCGAGTTTTTATATCCAGTCAGCCAACTTGTGCCTCATAAAAGGACAGTTTAAGCCATTCACAGTAATTGAATGGTAGTATGAGACTGGTAGTATGGTTCTACCCCATGATTATTTTTCACCTTTTGGCTAGAGAAGCTGGCAAGGTGAAATTGAATTGAAGATTCCTGGAGTTGTAATTAACCAGTCCTTTACCAAAGAACAGGGACTGGTGATTGCAGCTTTTCCCTTAGAGCTTTACAAAGGTCCCATTCAGAACTACAGCCTGAAAGTCTGGGGACCTGCTTGGTGTGGTGGCGCTAGATGGTGCTGACCGGTATTCAGCTAGTCTCTGCCCAATCCTAGTGCATCAGTTGCTTTGGGCTGAAATCTCAGCTGTGGAACTATATAAGCAACTAAGACACCCTGACCCCCTCCCCCACAGATGAGAACTGGAAGGGGAGAATCCCACACTCCCACAACAACACAACCAGGGCACAACCTTGGTGGGTCCCTGACTGATTGGCCCAGGTCAAGAGTTCCACACCAGTTGTCCCAGTGGACACAAATACCAATCAGGTGGTAGAGTTCAAAAGGTCTTCAGCGTCTAGGCAGTGGGGATCCACTGGCAGCTATGTGTGAACCCAGTGGGAGGGACTGTAGAGGTGGTGCTGCAGCTCTGGGGTGGTGCTGTGTGCAGGTGGCAGGATCTGGTGGGGAGCTGGAGGGCATTGCCACCAGCCGCAAGGGTCACAGGACCTGAGTAGGGGACTGAAGGGCAGAGCCACTAACCCCTGGCCTTTGGTCTTAGGAACCAGGTGGGAAGCCGGAGGATAGAATCAATGGCCTTGGGGCCCTCAGGGGTCACAGGAGCTGGGCAGTAGTCTCTAGCTTTGAGCTGTGCATCTCAGCAGCTGGGCAGGGAGCCGGAGGGCCAAGTCTCTGGCCATGGGTCTCACGGGTCGCAGGAGCTGGTCAGGAGTCGCCGCCACAGCTGTCGGTCACAGCTGCCCACTGTGGTGTGCCGAGGGGAGCTGGTGGGCTGCGGTCACCGGTGGTTGGTAGCGCAGGACTTGAGCTATGCTCTTTCCAACACAGGTCAAATCTCTTTCCCCTTGTGACTCCCCCCTCTATTAAAGTTATAGTTTAAGTGCAACTGCCCCATAGCTCATGAGGTGCCCCACCCTAGCAAAAATGTGCCGAACACTCTGGATTTTGCAGGGGGTAGTCTTCCAGACTGCCAGGAAAGGGGGGAGTTATGGATTGGGAGTTCGGGAAGGTAGGGAGAATATTGGATCTACTTTTGGCCCAGACAGAAGATTGCCTGGGCTTGCAGCGGTGTCTCTCCATGGGGGAGTTTGGGTCTCAGTCTTTCTCGCCCTTTGGTGAAACAAAAAGTCGTCTGTTCTCTTCTCAGCTCAAGCACCTGGGCTGGGGTGCGGTGGGGGGTAGGGGTGGAGGAGAAGGATTCCCGCCCTCTTTGGGATGGGTTTTGTACCTGAATTTTGTTTCCTTGGAGTCCCAGTTTGTTGGAACAGGAGTGATGCAAACCTATAGATCCTCTCTCTCAGCTCAGCTCCCAATCTTCCACTTTATTGGGTTATTTCTGGCCATTTTTTCTCCCTCTAGACGGTACCCTCTGTTGACAACTGGCTTCAGTCGGCCATCTTGCCTCCATCCTGACCTCTGGTTTAAAAAAAAGTAATATACCATTCTCCTTAAAAGATAAATGTAGTCCCTTAAAATTTCAGTATATTTTTATGTGTGTTATATTTTACACTTAGTGTTTGTTGGTATTTTCAGTGTATAGTTTACTGAATCAGCTCAATTATTTTAAAGCTTTATAATTGCTTAAAATTGAGAAATTTTGCCATGTGTTTTGTTTGTATTTTTAATGGCCACATGACTATCATGGCTAAGTAGTCATCATGGCTGAGTCTCTGGACTGATGAAAAACACTTTTAGAAGGGATTCCATTTCAAGTTTACATTCTATTTAACAATATATAGTTTTATTTATGACTTCTTTCGGTTAGCACATATGCTAAAATAATAAATTCATTTAAATTGAACTGCATTGCCTATTTATTTGGTCCCTAAAAATTTTCTGTCTCTGTATATGAAATAGATTGTTATTATTAAAGATCTTAGATTCATGTTTGGAAGATAGCATTTACATACAAGAGTGAATTAAAGGACAGTTAAGTTAGAGTTAAAAATCAAATGCCAAAAGCAATGTAGTCAAATATTTACACCCTCTACAGCTTGGGGAAATAGTGTCCTTAGACAGATGAATTTGGCCATTTACGGAAATATCAGGAACTCATTCAAGGTTGGTGAAGACTTTGAGAGTGAAGAGGCTCTTAGGAGATATTTTTTTTTTCTTTTTGGAGAGAGTCTCACTTTATTGCCCTCGGTAGAGTACCGTGGTGTCACAGCTCACAGCAACCTCCAACTCCTGAGCTTAAGTGATTCTCTTGCCTCAGTCTCCCCAGTAGCTGGGACTATAGGTGCCCACCATAACACCTGGTCATTATTTTGTTAAAGTTTGGCCAGGGCTGGGTTTGATCCTGCCACCCACAGTATATGGGGCTGGCACCCACTGAGCCACAGGCGCGGCCCTGACATAAAATCTTAAAATTCTTAAACTCTGTGTTCATATCACTTCTTATTTTAAGATGTCAGCATTTTGTACTGTGGCTGACAGGGGCAGGTTGTGATGTGTTGACTATTGGATATATATGACCTGGGAGAATCTAATATATTTCCAAAAATAATTTCACATGACATTAAATTATTCATTGACTGAAAAAGCCAGAATATTTGGGAAGCCATATGGTTTAGGAGATTGAGCAAAAGACTGGCAAGGGGAATTGGAGAATTTATAACCCTCCAAGTCCCTAACTTATACAGCCAACTGGCTCCATCACTCTTATGTACTCCGTCTTTTAAACCAAAGGCATGCAGCCAAATATTATCAGATAATGTGGTTCAAAAGCACCAAAAGTAAACTAACATGCCTATGTTTGTTATTATATGTCCACTTTCTATTACAATACTTTTATTCACTTACGTCATTAGTTTTTCTTCAGTTACTTTTATAAGTCTAAATCAGAGGTGGACAAACCATGGTCCATAGGCTGAATCTTACCTGCTGACATGTTTTTTAATCCATAAAAGCTAAGAAAACATTTTACTTTTAAAATATGTATGTGTACATTTTTTTAAGGATTTGCAAACAAAATGAAATAAGGTTAAGATGAATAGGAGACAGACCTACAGGGCCTAAAATACTATCTAATTCTTTACAGAAAAAGTTCAGACCTCAGGTCAACCTGGGTTGTGCACCCCACAACCGCACACAGACATACACCTGTTAATTTCTCACCATATACTTCGGACTGCTCCATTTTTTGGTAGTTTTAATATATATTAACTCTCTGGTTGATTTGTAACTTTAGAATTGCTTCACTCTGTCTCCTGGCCCATCACCTTTAGACGGACATATAGATGGGTTTGTAGGCAGTGATTGGTGGCAACTGTCTTGGGTTTCATCTGTGCGTAATAGAACTTGCTAAGTTTAGACTGAAATCAGGCCTTTCACACCCAGAAAGGGGTAGGGTGCCCGGTGCTCCTGTGCTTGTCGGACCTGTGTGTTTAGGACGTGTGTTCCACAGTTTGTCTCCGAGGGATCCTCCGCTGTGTCTGAAAAGGTTTATTTGTTCTCTTACCAAAGATGTTATTACTTTAGTATTTGTCACATTCGTTATGTCAAAGCGAGTCAAAATTTAAGTAAACTCAATTTTAGTTGTGATTATTTGCTGAAGTATCTTCTATTTTGTTTTTTAACTTCAATAGATAGTTTTGTAAATCATATTTTCCCTTGTTTGAAGTAGAAGTTGTTGACTTAGAGGTGATTTAGGCTGATATTGAATGAGGGTCGTGGTTTGGGATCAGTGAACTTGAAATCACGCAGACCCTAAGCAAATACTTAGGGATGTCTTCTTTGATAGACACTGCATTCCAAAGTGAAGAAATAGTCACAGTGGATAAAATAGTCCTGATTGCTGCCCTCCTGGCACGTGGTGGAGGAGACAGGTGAATATGGTAAGGTATATGGAAGGTATATGGCCATAAGTTATATGGCCACGTAAGGTATATGCAAGCACCTCTGAATGGAAAAGTCATCAAGATTCTGTCATATGTCCGTCTAAAATCTTTTCAATTCCTTTAGGGCTGTAGTTCTTGAACTTTAGTCTGCATCAAAGGCACAAGTACTTGTTAAAACACAGACTTCTGGGCCCCATGTTCTAAGTTTGTTATTCTTTCCGGCCATGAGGATTCTAAATTCTTTAAGTTCTTAGGCTATTGTGATTCTGCCGATGTGGAAAACTGAGCTTCTGGAACCACTGAGCTAAAATAGTGGTTTTCAGCACACAGAAATCCTATGTAGAGCTTTGTAGCAGAATTCTGATGTTCCTACCCCTGTGCGCTGTGACGTAACTATGACCTGAGTGTGAGGCTTTCACAGTGCCCAGGTGATTGCGACGTGCAGCTGGGTTGTGAGCACCAGTAGAGTTTGAACATGTGCACCCAGGAGGTTTCTTAGCAGTACGGGCGGAACGGAGTAGAAGGGTTTAGTACAAAGTACCTGCACTGAGGCTGGAAATGTGCCAGCAGCATCAGCTAAGGGAGCCGGGACAGCTCGGACGGGCTGCATTTCTGAAGTACAAGCCTGTGATACCGAATGCCTTCTATGTCTGAAACAGTGATGATTTGTTTTTAATATACAAATAAATATAAAGTTAGGATTTTCTATACCATATTAAAATAATTTTATTCATTCCTTTTATTTCATAGGATGAGAAGAAGGAACCGGAAGACGAGGCGATATGGAGTTTTGGACACCAACATAGAAAACATGGAGCTGACCCCTTTGGAGCAGGAGGACGAGGACGAGGACAACACGCTGTTTGACGCCAATCACCCTCGAAGGTCAGTGCCCCGCAGTGTGACCTCGCGAACCAGGAAGCAAACGAAGATGCGAGGTGGACTCCCCGGCAGTTCCCCTTCTGACAGGGGCTGAGCTGTGTTTCAGGATGGTCTCTGGGCGCCCCGTCCCCCCAGAGGGCTCCTTCCCCTTACGGTGCTGACGAGGTGGACAGCAGGGACACAGCTCAGCTAGGGTCTGGGTCGAATCTGTTTTGGGAGCTTTATATTTTTACTTACTCATCCTCGTAATGTTATTCACTGTGTGTGTGTCTGTGAGAGAGAGATTGAGGTTGGCTTAGCGACCTTAGAATAGCACCATGGTCACCAGATGGCCGGGGAGGACTTTGGAGGTGACCGTAGTGACATTCAGCAGAGAGGTTTGGAGCACTTTTCCTAGGATGAGTTTGTGAACTTTGTGTGTGTGGATTATATGTTCAGTTATATGTATTTGATATATGTTACTTATATACTAAAGGATATTAGGGATGCTCAGAAATGCTGTTTACTAACCAAAGCCGCATATTTAGTTGTGTTTGACATAATAAAAATATTCAGAAGCAACCTTTCCTTTTACATGTACTAATGCTTTCTTTTATCTCTAACTTTTTCCCATTTTAGTCTTCCTCCTTATCTTGTTGAATGCTTCTCTTTGGGTTCCACTGACTCTGAAAACCCTGCCTTGCACACAGAGCAGCAGAGTGCAGAGAAGCATAAACACCGTCACTCTGTGGCCAAGGTTGCTGCACATTCCCTGCGGTGGACAGTGTAGGTTTCACAACCGTTCTGCAGCCTCGGGTGACTGCGCGGCTGTGCTGGTTCTGTCAGCCGCACCCTCTGCCAGGCCGAGCCAGTTAGAGCCGCCCCCGGGTGTCAGGACATAAGGAACTGTGCAGTCCAGCTTTGTCACTGGAAGCTTTGTCACCTTTCACGACTGCCTGAGGTTCCTGGCCAATGTTTTTACATCTATTGAAAGCTTTGTAGAAGTACTTTAAAATAATATCATCAATCTACTAAACCCCAAAATGATTTAATTAATAAACCAGTTTATTGGCAGACCTTTGCTTGAGGAAAGCAGATTAACCTGTCTAACTAAATGTAGGGAAGTTTTTTCCTTAACATAATGTGACTTTTCCAAATAAAACAGCATTTAAATCGGTTAGAGCTTGATTAAAACAACGTAGAAAGTACATGGTTCGGTCAGTCATCTGTAAACCAATCATTTTTCTTTTATTAATGAGCTAATATATGTACAAGTCCAATACACTGTACATATTATTATGTATATATCCAAATATGTATATTATTTGGATTCTCAGGGATGAGAAAATTTATCATCCCACAAATCTCCAAACTTGAAATGTTAATTTTAAACTGATGATTTGGTCTAGCTTTTACTCCTGAAGTAACTGTTTAAAATGTATTTAAAATTACTTAATTCACATCTTAGATACTTAAACTTTTTAAACATTAAATCATTTGGCTTTACTTCTATCCATACTCACTTTTCTCTTATAATTCTTCACCCAAATTTGGCTCTTTTATTGTTTAACAATTAACAAAGAACCTACATTCCACGAGGGTAGATTATTCAGATAACTAAAAGCCAGGGCAGGAATGACTATCCAAGAGAACAGTGCTGTGCTTTCACAGAGGGTCAGCGTGGGAGGACAGGTCCACAGTGGGGCCGTGCGGGTCTCATCAGTGAGCACCTGCTGCCCTGCGGCTCGGTCAGGCGCCCTGGCCCGTGCCACCACCAGGGCCGCGTCACAGAATTCCCAGCGCTCCCCTTGGAAAGCTAAGACAACCCAGTCTCAGCTCAAGTCTGAGGCTTCTCTTCTGCCATCTCATTCGGTTTGTTTAACGTTAGTTTGATTTACACCTATACAGAGCACGATTCTAAATTCTGTTCCTGCTTCCTGTCTGCCACCGCTCCTAGTTTTTCCAAGTGAAACGCCCCAAGAAAGGCACAGAGGTCGCGTTCTGTCTGCCTTTCAACTGCAGGGCAGAGTCCACTGTCATTAGTCTGTGGTGTAACTTTACTCCTCACTGTTGGAGGATCCCGCACTGGCACTGTCTTCCTTGTTTTTATAAAATTAGTTCCTCTTCATTTCCCAAATTATATCTACAAAATAACAGGAAATAAGTCATTTCCAGAGAGGTAAGTGGATTTCCTTGCTTACGGTTTTAGAAAGCTACCTTTTTGCAGTCAGCTAAAGAGAAGGGTGTCTTTGATGTGGCTCTAAACGCATCAGACTATTAACAGGTTGTTGTTGGTCATTAGGATGTGGGTAATTTTTTCCATATTTCTTCATATTAGATTAAACCATCTGAAAATGTCAAAGGCTTAATGTCGATTTCCTAGGGACGTGTGTTACATCAGGTACCAGGTGCCCAGACAGGGCGGCTATACCCAGGGCTGGTGCTGCTGTCCTGTGCCCCTGTGGCTCTGTGACTTTGTGGCCGGGGTCCGTCCTCAGGCCGGTTAGCTGGGGTCCTGCAGTTCCTGATCTCAAGCACAGGGTCTCTTTCAGTGGACTTAGCAATAGCTCTCCAGGGTCTCTTTCTTGAGGACGAGAAAAGCTTCCCCAGAAGTCCTCCCACAGAGTTGTTTTATTTTTATTTGTTTCACATCACTGGTCAGGGTTAGGTTACATGATCATTCCTGAACAAAGCCCAGGAGGAAAACGGAACTGTGGTCATTAGCACGGAAGTATCCGAGGCAGAACGGGTATTGGGCCGTTCACCACTATCACCGCCAGCAGTGAGGATAATACAAACAGGCACAATCTGTAGGTCTGTGGCAACAATAACTGGGGCCACCTGATTAATAGAACTTTTCTTGAATATGGTAATGCTATCCTAATTTTGTAGATTGGAGGTAATATTGTGTCTACTTACTAAACATTTTGTACAAAGGAACTGTAAAACTAAAACACAAATCAGTTTTTTTACTATTAGGTTGAATCTTCAGCTCTCTCAGACAGACAAACTGATGAGTAATCAGGAGCCGCATATGCCGGCTAAAATTTCTTAATTTCCCTTCAAGAAAAATGTTGGACACAAATGTTAGACCTAGTCTCAAAAACACCGGTTTAGAACAATGCCTTACAGAGCAAAATGACAAATGGAAAATAATAATACCTTCTTGCTATTTGATTTTTATTAAACACTAAAAATTTTACAATTATTTTAAAAGTATTATTTAATAATTATGTAAACTAAAGGACATTTTGGCAATCTCTTAGCAGCACCTTCTCAAAGCCAATAGTTGTGTAACTTCAAGACTATCTAGTAATTTCTGCCAAGTATGTAATTTTAAAACTCTTAATTTTTTTCAAGTACTTCTATTCTGCTTCATTAAATTTAATATTGTAAGTCTTCATTACATTTTGTGCTCAGTGTGTTATGTGGTCATAAAATATTTGCTCGCTTTTAACATCGGTGTACCTGAACTAGATAGTAGATTTGTTGGCGAGAAACCCTCACTAAGAAGGTCTTACTCACTTATCAATTTAAACTAGTGCAGTTCTAATGACGGTAACACTGCCTTAATGGCTTAATTTAACTTCTTATCAGAATAAATAACTCTTCCTTTCTTCTTGGTTACCACGTTCTATCCAGTACCAAGCAAAATTCCTAACAGCTGATAAAATTCACTGTATGTTTGCTAATAAAATGAATGAAAGTAATTTTTAAAATATTTTGACTATTAACTTTATTAACTATTAAACTTAGCAGCACACACAGCCCAGTATGTTACACATAACAATTTTAATCACACTGGAAGCCATCGAGGCACCAATGTTATAGCTTCCTGTTTCATTATTCCACATTAGAGACAGGTGTGTGGGTGCTGGTCCCAGGGGGGCCACGTTAGAGATAGGTGTGTGGGTGCTGGTCTCAGGGGGGGCCACGTTAGAGACAGGTGTGTGGGTGCTGGTCACATGTGGGTCCACGTTAGAGACAGGTGTGTGGGTGCTGGTCACACGTGGGGCCACGTTAGAGACAGGTGTGTGGGTGCTGGTCACACGTGGGGCCACATTAGAAACAGGTGTGTGGGTGCTGGTTGCAGGTGTCACTTCCTCAGGGTGTGGCTGGCCAAGGATGTGACCATGTTATCATTCTACATCTTATATTCTAATGGTAGAAAACATGAGCTCTCCACTTTCAGGTAGTTCATTTATTTCCAGTTCAAACTTTTCCAATTCAGGATTTAAATTTTATTAAATTTTGCCCTCAACTTGATCTGTGTTCTAAGTTCTATGGAGACATACACCATCATTTATTTAGCCGAAGACACAATTAATTTTAAGTAGACAACTAAGAAAGAATAAAAGGGGGGCTAATAATTTAATCATGAAATAATGTAATATTTTTAGATTATGCAAGAATCATGCACACTCACCTCTTAGTACTTTTATAATGTGGTTCCCTTCTAGAGAATTTGGAAAGTTCTTTTGCTTGACATTGCATTGATTGGTATGTAATAGTTTCTCAGAACAGAAGCCAGCAGGATTTTGTTTATCTGGGATATGTTCTGATTTCAAAAGACATGTTTATTTCTTGATAAGAATATTTGGACTTGATGCCATTGTTCAGTGGGAAATGTTTGCTCAATGACATGAAATTATAACTTCCTCTTCTCTTTCATGTCTTTCTACATATACCATAGAAGTGCTTTAGTGGTGATTCATGATATCTTTTTTAATGTGTTTTAAACATCATTAAATTCATTTTTATGAAACCAACTATGCATATAATTGAATTGAGGTGACACCAGTACAAAGACTTCCACTAGTGGGTGACACTGGCAGCTGTGTAAGAACCGTCGCTCTGACAGCTACTAGAGGATGCTGTCAATTTCGAGTGGCATCAAAGTCCAGAGACGTTAAATATGAAAAGTGTCTTATGAAGTGTGGAACGCACTGCTGTGCTTAGGGGAGGGCACAGGTAAGGTGCTGTCTTTGCTGCTGCAGCCGAGGCATGGCCTGTCCTGCCTGTTTGGGGGCCTCAGTCTTTCTGCCGTTTTTGCCAAAAGAGCCTCCTGTTAGCAGACCCATACAGAAGGTTCTGTGTACTCCTCTTAGCAGACCCCCACAGGAACCATTCTGTGTACTCCTGGTTGTCCCCAGGGCTCATTACTTCTGCCAGCCTGCCTTCCACAACTTGGTGGCACTGCTCTAAGCAGTGGGACACTTAGCTGTTTTTCCCATGCCATATTGATGTTCCACAATTTTTTCAGACGGCTGTGGGGTTTTTGACAACATGTGAGTGAGTTAGAAATACTAGCATAGGAGATTTCCCCAGAGAAGTGATATTTGAGTTGCAGTTATTTGAAAAACAAGATGTAAGATGATCAAATGAGAGCCTATGAAAGGGGAGAGAGTCGCAGGTCAGAGCTGGGAGCATGAGCCTCAGGATGGCCCTGTGCAGGGGTGTGAGCTTCTAGGGCACAGGACATATGGCGGGGTCAGGAGACCTGTCGGAGCTGAGGCCAAATCAGAAAAGTAAAAAAGTACTATGGATTTGGATTTAATCAGTTGTGGAAATGCTCACAGATCATTAAATGCTTCTGAGTGAAGGAGTGATACTGTCGTATTTATGTTCTAGGAGATAGTGCTGGGGATGTTGTGAAAGGTAAGAGTTTTGAAAAAACTGAGGTCCCAAGTTCAAGGCTATTTCACTGGTCAGGTGACAGGTGTCAAAGTAGGGGCAGAGACCAGGAGGGGGAAGAATTGACCTTGACAAGATAATAGTATGCAGCAATTCTGAGGACATCAGAAGTGGCCTCACTGCCCCCACTGGAATGGTGACTGAGTGACAGCTCCTTCACTGTGTACATCAGGGTCCTGAGCAAGGCCGTGTCCAAGGACGGAAGATGATTCCTCATGGGTTAAAAACCTGTCCTGGGAAGATGTGATAAAGCATGTGGTCTTCTCCGGTATTAAATTTGGTCTGTGGTGTAGTCACACCAAGGAAGGACTGGGGAATGGTCACTTCATACAGCACATAGTAGGTGTTGAACAAAATTAAAAACGGAATTCTGAAAAAGTCATCACTCAAGAAAAGGGAGACTCTCAGAGGGAGAGCTGTTCACACAGTCTTATAAAGAGGTTCAAGAGAATGTTGGGTGATTTTCTAATAGGAGTTCTGCTTATTCACACTTGTTTTGAGGTTAATTACAAGGCTTGAAATAGCTTTCTGAAGCCGTCGGTGAAGACACTGCTGGGCTGAGTCCTGCAGCAGGAAGCTTTCCGTGGAGCGGTGTGCTTGGTGGACTTTAGGGCCTCAGCAGTCATCCAAGTTCTAAAGGCAGTTTATTGATAGAGTTTAGATTGGGTTTCAGTCATTTTGTGTTTTTTCTCTAATATATGAAACTGCAATTTTGATTTTACAGATTAATTTTCTTGAAATGACCATGAGTTTCAAGCATTAAAAAGACAAGCATTATGTAAATAAATTCTATATTGTTATTGTTTCATAATCTTCAATATATTTTTTAAAAGCTTAAATTTATTCCCCAAGTAAAAATATATTAAAATTTCATTAGCTTATACTAATCATTTGAGGTATTTTATAGATTGCTCACGAAAGATAAAAAAGAGAGAAAAACAGCATTACTCGTTCTCAGACATAATTTCTAATGAACTTATGAATGTTACTGATGATTATAAAAGATTTATTAATTTTGTATTAATTTTGACTGTATATTTTTGATGGTTGTGATTGTTAGCAGAAGTTTCTTGGAAACCAAAATTTGGATTAACTAACAGAAGAACAACTTGTATAATTGGAATTAAGAACTATAAAAATGTGTGTGATGAAAATATAATTTTATATTACCATAAACTAGTTAGTAAGAGGAAAAATAGACAAATTTGCCCCACTGTATGTGTTTATTGAAAACTTTGCTGTCTGTATGGACAATTTTTGTTTTTCTATCATAAATGTCCAAAGCATTTACTGTTCTATAAAGAATACTTTCAGGCCTTAGGCTTTAAGGAATCTTCCTCCTGAAGGCTTAGAAACTGGATCAGTGAGGCCAGTGTTTTTCAGCATTTCTCGTCTCACAGTAGTGAACCTATAGTTAAACTTCTGTGGCACACTTAAATTATGATGATCAAAAACAGAGTAAAAACAAATACACTTACTGTGCTTTGAACTTCTTCCAAAAGTAATTCATTAATGATCTTTAAGGTGTTTCCAGCACCTGGGTTGAAAGTCACTGAGTTAGACATTGTCCGTGTCTCTGCCCTTATTCGAAAGCAGATAGTGCCTGACACATGTTCTTGAAGCTCAGGCGTTGGCAGCATTATTATAAGTAAGAGCCGTCCTGATCATAAACCCAACTGTATTCGCACAGAACAGTAAACTCGCCTGTCTGTTCACGCCTTAAATCCTCGTGCTTGCTTCTCTTCCTTAATGATGTCTTTTGTGTCATTTTCCCAGAAAGGTGAACTTTTATCTGCATTATAAACCTATTCCAGCAGCTACGGTTTCTGTTCAGTGATTTTGTTTCTGGGAGCTCTATGCCCTCTTGGTCAGCAGAAACTGTTTCACCTCTTTCTTATCTTGACCTGAAGCTAAACTTCGTTCTAAAGTTATCGAACCATCCTTAGCTGGCATTAAATTCTCCACCTTCAGATGCTTCACCTTTTTTTTTTCTTGCTTTAAGTTGTCGTATAATGACTTTGCTTGTCCTTGACTTGTATGAGCGTCGAGTCAGCGGTTCTCAGCCTGTGGTCACGACCCCCAGGAACTGCATTAAAGGGCCGCAGCATTAGGAAGCTTGGGAACCACTGTTCTCTGTGGTCTGCCTTTCTTGGAGCAACCCTGCAATCACACAGGCTGCATTTTCAATAGCAGATAAAGAGTTATTTTGTAAAAAGCACAAGGTTCCTGCACTTGCTGGCATAGCGGCAGTGACAGTCTCACAAATTTTCTGTTTTTACAGTAGGCCTTACGCTGATTCCATTTATCTTGAAGTGGCCGGCAGCTGCAGTGACAGGCCCCAGTCTGTGTACACACCTCGCAGTTCTGCTCTTTCTTGTCATTGACTTCCCTGCTCCCTAGGAGCACTCAGGATCACCAGTGCCGCCACGTAGCGGTCTCCTGTGTGACTCAGCACCACCAGTGCCGCCGCGGACCCGTCTCGGGTGTGACTCAGCACCACCAGTGCCTCCGTGTAGCGGTCTCCTGTGTGACTCAGCACCACCAGTGCCGCCGTGTACCTGTCTCGTGTGTGACTTGGGGTTTGTGGTGTTGCACTAAACACAACGAAATCCACTCAAGGAGCTCAGAGATCACTGTTACAGGGATAACCAGTTTACCAGAGCAACAAACTGCCCACGTGAAATGATTAACATCACGTGCATTTTAACCAAACACTGGCCCTTGAGCTCACCGGGTAGCAGGAGGGGGAAACTGCAGAACTAGCCCAGGAGTACGGTGCGTCCTGCGGTTAATCTGTGTAGTTGAGATTAATCAGTGTTGGGGTTGCTGATGTTTCCCTTGACTGTGAATGGTGCCATGTGTGGTCTATAAGGTGTTTGTGTTAAGTCTTGATGAATTTTTAACTTTTTATAATATATTCATATATTTTATGGAAGTAAATGGTAAAACTGGTTAATATCTGCATAAATTTTATGCATTCACAGCATTCTTAACTTTTTCTTAATTTTTTTTATATTTCTAAGGTATAAGGTTTATCCATAAGTTGTCTCAATGATGTGCAAATCTCTAAGAAGTTTTATAATACGTTTATTGATAAAGTCCAGGTATAAGTGGACTTCATACAGTTCAAACCTGTGTCACTCAAAGGTCAACTGTGTTGTATAATTCAGTCAACTAAAGTCATTTGCGAATATTAAATGAGGGAATAATTTTGTCATGAATATGACAGTCTTTAATCACTGGAGTTATATATAAAATCCCTTTGAAAAGTTTGAATTATAATTCAAAAGACATTTTCTGAGACAATACAGATAAAATAATCGTTTATTTTATCGGCGACTTTTATTATAATTCTATTAGATTACTTTGATTATATTCTTCTTTCTTCTCCAGATCTCTCTGAATATTTAAAAATGGGTTTAAATTTTTCCAGAAGGGGCACTTATATGGTGTTTTTTTTTTTCTTTCAGATAAGAATGTGCCTTTCAATGAGAAGACTTCATCTTTCTATACTGGAGAGCAGAGTTTCTATGTTTAAGAAATAAAAAGCCACTGTATAATGGGGGGAGGGTATTTAAGTTACTTACATTATGACAACCTTTAATTTGTTGTTGCAATAAATATTGTATCATTTTGTTATATCTCTGTATGTATAGAAGTGCTCTGTAATGAGCTCAGAGTTGTTGGGGATAAACTGTACTATAAAATTTTCCCTGTTTAAAAATTGCTTTGAACCAGGGTGTTTTTGGATCAGTTGGTTTCTTGCTTACAACTTGATTGTAAAGTGTTTTATGTACTAATCAGTTCATGTTAATTTTTTTTTTTTTGCTGTTGTCATATTTTAAAGAAGTGAAAATCCCAACAAACAACTGGTGTGTAAAAATCATTAAAATCTTTCTTTACTAAGATGTATTTCCCATTTTTGTGGGGAAAAAAAGCTAAATTTATTATTTTGTGTTGGGGGGTTTTAAATATTAATTAATATTATACGCTAAACAATAAATATGATTTAAAATTATTTTAACATGATACAGACAATAAGTTTATAAAATAAACCTAAAGACTATATAATTATATATTAATATGATTTCTAGAAAGACCTGTCATAAAAAGATTATTATATTTTAGCAACTTCCATGTACAGTAAGAAGTCTGCTTTGATTAGCTATTTCATAAAATCTGTGAATTTTAAAGCCATTTTCTTTGTTCATAGTATAGTGAGATAGAAATAACAATAAAGGCATGTTTCAAAGCCTCAATTCGTGTTAGGGTATGTGAATAGTGAGAAATTAAAATAAATGCACCATCTTTGGAGTCAGACCTGTGTGCAGAAACCTCAAAAAAATGTCTTAATCTCCTGAGTTCAATTCTTCACATTATTAAAGTCAGAGAACTTACAGGAAGAGCCTGGGTCACAGAGTCAGTTGCTTACAGGGCCCAGGAGCTCATTCAATGTGTGTGTCCGTCAGGACGGTAAGTCATGGCAGTGGCAGGTGGTTCCCAGAGTGGGCGGCACCAGGTTCACGTCTCACTCGTGCTCCGTGTTCAGAGTGTTTGTAGGGATTGTGACCCAGGGTCCACCTGTCACTCGTACTCCGTGTTCAGAGTGTTTGTAGGGATTGTGACCCAGGGTCCACCTGTCACTCGTGCTCCCTGTCATAGTGTTTATAGGGATTGTGATCCAGGGTCCACCTGTCACTCGTGCTCCGTGTTCAGAGTGTTTGTAGGGATTGTGACCCAGGGTCCACCTGTCACTCGTGCTCCGTGTTCAGAGTGTTTGTAGGGATTGTGACCCAGGGTCCACCTGTCACTCGTGCTCCATGTTCAGAGTGTTTACAGGGATTGTGACCCAGGGTCCACCTGTCACTCGTGCTCCATGTTCAGAGTGTTTACAGGGATTGTGACCCAGGGTCCACCTGTCACTCGTGCTCCGTGTTCATAGTGTTTGTAGGGATTGTGACCCAGGGTCCACCTGTCAACTCGTGCTCCGTGTTCATAGTGTTTGTAGGGATTGTGACCCAGGGTCCACCTGTCACTCGTGCTCCATGTTCAGAGTGTTTGTAGGGATTGTGACCCAGGGTCCACCTGTCACTCGTGCTCCGTGTTCATAGTGTTTACAGGGATTGTGACCCAGGGTCCACCTGTCAACTCGTGCTCCCTGTCATAGTGTTTATAGGGATTGTGATCCAGGGTCCACCTGTCACTCGTGCTCCGTGTTCAGAGTGTTTGTAGGGATTGTGACCCAGGGTCCACCTGTCAACTCGTGCTCCGTGTTCATAGTGTTTGTAGGGATTGTGACCCAGGGTCCACCTGTCACTCGTACTCCGTGTTCATAGTGTTTATAGGGATTGTGATCCAGGGTCCACCTGTCACTCGTGCTCCATGTTCAGAGTGTTTGTAGGGATTGTGACCCAGGGTCCACCTGTCACTCGTGCTCCCTGTCAGAGTGTTTGTAGGGATTGTGACCCAGGGTCCACCTGTCACTCGTGCTCCGTGTTCATAGTGTTTACAGGGATTGTGACCCAGGGTCCACCTGTCACTCGTGCTCCGTGTTCAGAGTGTTTGTAGGGATTGTGACCCAGGGTCCACCTGTCACTCGTGCTCCGTGTTCAGAGTGTTTGTAGGGATTGTGACCCTGCCCCTCGCCTTCTTCCAGGGCGCAGGCTGATGGAGAAGCCTTTCCTGCGTTTTATCTCAGGGCGAGACGGGCAGCCGGGATGAACTGCATGCTGGCTCATCAGCTTCAGATTCAAGGTGTTATATTTCAATTTCATCTACATTTTATTGGCCAAAACAAACTGCTCACAGTTTAACAAGGCGAGGATAGATAATCCTCTTGCAAGGCAGTAAAGTGGAGTGTTTGGCCATCAAGAATGCCAGCTTTATTTTTCCGTGTATGTTAACTGGCTTTCCACGGGAGGCAAGTCACCATGATGGCAGTGTGCATGTGTGTGTGTGTGTGTGTGTGTACGCACATGTGTAAAATGTGTAAGCAGGGACTAAAGCAGAAGAATCATCCTCTCTTTAGTTTCAACTAATAGTTACCACAAAAAAGAAAAGAAAAGAAATAACCTATCTGGTATTAATTGAACCTTAAGTTTTAATTTCCAAAAGAAACCAAGACTCCAGATTTCTTAAATGAAATTTCCCTATTTTAAAATGCTGTTAATGTAAAACACATGTTTGGACTGAATTTAACTCAAAAGCTCACATTTTGTGATATGGAAAAATCATATACTATAGCATCTTGGAAATAGTAACAATCATTTGACAACTGTTGTCATTTATGTGGTGGCTTTTGTTTTAAAGCTAATTGGAAATAAGAATCAAATCTACCAAAGAATAAGAAGTCTAATAATTAAGGCAATTTAAAGTGATGATCTTTTTTTTTTTTTTTTTTTTTGCAGTTTTTGGCTGGGGCTGGGTTTGAACCCGCCACCTCCACATGTGGGGCCGACGCCCTCCTCCTTGAGCCACAGATGCCGCCCAAGTGATGATCATTTTTATGAAAGATCTTCAAGTTGCTTTTAAAGGGGGTGCTATTAAAATGTTTTGATTATGGCGGCAAATAGATCAGAAATACCCAATTTCTCTAGATGACTGGATAGGCTGTATAGAATAAAGCAATTCTTCCACATTTGGTAAACAATTATATGATTATTTTATTACTTTTATATAGTCATTCCTAAATTGCAAATTTACTCTTATAATTATCATAAGCCATGCTTTAATGAAAGTGCTTTTAGAAAATGCACATATAAATTCAAACAAAACTATTAAGCTGAATGACAGGTCCGTTAGATGTGTAACAAGCATGCTGATGAAAGGGCTGGGATTGTCACCTGAAAAGCTGCGTGTACATTTTAAATAAGCAGCGATATCTTAGATGTTTTGAAAACATGTTACTGTTTTCCTTTTTTCATTTCTTACTTCCTTTTAGCTGTTTTATTGGTAATAACATAATCTAGGTATTAGAGATCAGCAGAGCTATTAGAATTGAATTTACATCTCAGGAAGAAAATAAATGGGGAAAAAGGATAAATGGTGAAGTGACTTACAGAAGCCCTTTCACCCCTGAACTGGAGGTTTCTGACCATCCCCTGTGTGGGTCTAGACATCAAGCAGCCTCCTCCTGCTCCGTTCCTCCTCATTACCACCGGCGTCTCTCCTCCCCGCCCCGCTGGTATAAATGTGTTTCTTTGGTACCTTAGTTTGAATTGCATTCATTGTAATTTGTCCAGTATAGTTTTATCTTTTTTGTCTTATTTTTTATTGTGTGTTCGTTTGTTCTCTGACCACATATATATGAAGGGACGAACACAGTGAAATGGTCCCTAAACATGGGCAAGTGGCGTCTTGATTTCAGTCACTGCCCCTCTGGCTACTCCATCAGTTTCAAGGATGTTTTACATATAGACCATTATATTCTTTGATTTAAGAATCTAGCAAAAATTACCCTCAGATTTATGCTACATTTACTAAGATAGATGTTATTTGCTTTCTTTCACACTATTAATTACTTGCATCAGAAATTCAACATTTTGAACCCATAGCTTCCAACTTCATTTGCCTGCCCCTGCCAAGAGCCATGTCATAAGTCAGGAGGTGAGAGTGGAGGGAAGAGATGGTAGGAGGCGCCCGCCCGGACCTTCACGTCTGGCTGGTCAGGGCCCTGTGACACTGCGTCTCCCAGAGAAAGGTCTTGTCCCTGGTCCGTGGACTGTCTGCAGCTCTGTTTCTACATCAGATTGCAGTGCAGGTTTCTGTGTGTGCACCTGTCTCTTCTTCTTATACAGGGGCCTTGGTACCCTCCCATGTAACCAGGAATTACTTGAAATTACTCAGGTAGTTTTTCCTCAAATAGGTTTTTGAAGCCAAGTAAGCTAAATGTCGTTGACAGCTGTGTCTCTCAATCTGCCAGGGTCTTCTGGGGGACAACCAGGGCCCACAGCTACTATTATTACCTAAAAAGGAATGGAGGCCCACCCCATCCTCCTGCTCCGCTCACTCCTTTTTCTGAAGAAAGTTCTTGACTGAGAGTTCAGTTTAGGCTGATTATTGTTTTCTAACTTTATCTACAAAGCAGGAAAAATGACAATCTTTACGTCTAGACTCTCTTACTCGTTTGTTTGACATATTTTCCTCAGGGAGTCTACTGCTATCTATGCAGTCCAACCTCCCTTCCCAAAATGGAGCATAATCTGTTTGCTTTTGCAACAGGATAGATTATTCTTCTCAGCCGGCCTCATAAAGAAATGTATCTTTGAACCTTTCAACTGAATATTCAGACTAATTTTCTATGGATTTTTTACCCAGTCCTGAGGAAACTTCTCATGGACATAGTTTCTCCTGGATAACTCGCTGACCCACAAGCAGACCAGTGCGGCTATCACCAGAGAGGCCCAGGAGGTCCGCCCTGCACCTGTTTCCAAGCAACAGACATGTGCCCTTTGATTAGCTGTCCTTGGGCTGTCAGATCTGAGATGCACTGTACTCGGAGCTGAGGATTTAACAAATCCTAAGATCTAAAGTAAAGTCAATAGGTATAATCTTTCAGAAAGACAAACTCTGGAACATTTCTTCTGATAATTATTTTTTTCTTAGAATGTGGCTACCTAAGCTCCAAAAATAAGCATCCCAGTTTCCTGGCTCGTCTTTCCTAACATTTCAATATTCCAATTTCAAAATATGTGAATCACTTAAAATACCTCACAGTGTAATTTTTTAACCCTAAGTTTAAATAGACTTTGATAGACAGGGTGGGTTCTAAGTTTATTTCTCATGTCCTCCAGGTTTTGCTGCTCACGGCTTCTAATTTAGTTGCCTCCCCCCCCAGGCACCGGACATTATTTCTAACAAAAGCACCTGTTCTGGATACCTGTTCAGCCTTAATTACCTTTAGCTTCATTATGAAAACTTGCTATGAAGTTATATCCAAGGACCAGAAAGCCAAACCACTATTGGCAGCAGCAAAAGGCCCTCAAGGAAGTGACAGGGAGCAAGGTGACTCTGCAGGGACTGGGTGGCTCCTGGGCTAGGGAAATGTTTGAGAACACGCATGTGCTGGGCCCGCACTGAAGGATTCCTGTTGTGTCGTCACAAGGAGGGCCTGACAGTTCCAAAGCTGCGTGAGCTCCCGGGTGGAGACCCTCGGCCAGTCTGACCGAATCTGCCTCCATCATCGTTTCCAATATTACTGCAAAATTTCCTTTTTCCACATATAATGAACAGTTTATTTAATATTAATGTGTTAAATGCCTTGAATGAATGTTTAATTCATTCAATCTTCACAATAACTTCTTTGTGTGGGGGGACTATTATCCCCATTTTGCAAACAAGGATATTAAGGCTCAGAAAAATTGAAGAATTTTCCCCAAATCAAACAGCTAGAAGGTAACCAAATGGCCTATTAAATATAAGCTAAGGAAAATTATTTTTGTTAATGAATATTTCAGTTTGTTTCCGAAGAGAGGATAAGGGTCTTTATACAGGTATAGACAATCAAAAGAAAAGTTAATTTCAGAAGACACGGAAATTGAGGCTCAAGTAAACAAATGTAGGAAAATCAGGTCATGTTGTCATCTGGTGTCACATGTATGATGTGAAATGACACAGACTTGTTATGAGCGTGCCGTGACTTCCACTCAAGAGAGAAGCAAAAGCTATTTGCTGGTACAAAGACCAGAAGGAAAATAATTGATTTCCAGGGTTTTTAAAGAGCAAATATAAGGAGACGCCCTGCTATAGAGCAGTGAACGCTTTTCCCAACATCTTGAGAATAGCTCAGACAGTCGCACCATGCCCATCTTTCTCACGTCTTTCAACACAGGTTAGTGGCATTGTACTACGATATATTGGAATTCAGTAAAATTAATTTCACAGAGTAAAAGTCATTCTATTTGCATGTGACTGTTTAATGGTTTATATTTAACTATGGGGTAAATTTCATTGCCATCGAAAACAGCCTTTTCCAAAATAAAATTATGAAACAACCTATAAAAACGAGCAGGAGCCTTCCTTGGCTTCTCCGGCGTCCTGCGTTTTGTCTGCTTTTCCTTCTCTTCCTCCTCCTCTCATGTTCCTCCTCCCTCTCTTCATCTCTCCCTGGGCATAACTCCCAATTTTTCAGGTGTCTTCCATATGCAGCAGTGTCAACTGGAAAGATGCATCAGACAAAGTTGGAGGCAAAGGCCACCTTGTCCGAGGCTGCTGGGACCAGGACGGACCCCGACTCCAGAGAGGCAAAGGGCAAAAGGGTTTGGAAGCACTGGGTGTGCTGGTTCTTGCCTGAACACGGGCGTTAGGGAGGAGCCCACGGGTGTCTGTGTTTGCTAATTGGCTTTACCCAAAGGAAAAATAAATTTCACGTGTATTTGTGATTGTAAATAACATTGCAACTAGCCCCAGGAAAGGGGGGCCTTACTCCTCCCCGAAACTTTGAGGTAGGAGGTGCCTCCTCCCCGGTGTTTGTTTACGTTTCAAAGCTTCGCTATCAAGTCCTTGCCAGGGACATTCCTGGGTCACAAAACTAGCAAGATGCTTTTTAGAAGATCCCAAAGGGGCAAAAAGATAATTTAAAATTACAAGTTTTCTGAAGTCGATGCAAGAAGGAGGAGGAGGGGAAAGAAAAGAGGGTGGAAGAGGTTAAAGACCACAAGTCAGAAGAAAGCCCCCTGAGGTTGAATCAAGCTGAGGGGAGCATTAGGAAGCTGTGGTCGGCAGAGTGTTCACAGATACGGATTTGCTTGTATTTCCCTGACATTTACGACCTAAATATTCAAGCTCCTCTACAGACCCTATATACATCTCCCACTCACACATGGGTGGCCCACAGTGCCCCAATTCACGATGGTCCTCACGGAACACAGGGCGGCCTCTGTGCGCCCAGCCTCCATGAAGGCCCCACCTTCATCCACCTGCGTCTGCAAACTGGGGGTCCCCACCCCCACTGCATCCCCGTGGCCCCTCACGCCCCGCTCAGCACGTGGCTCATACCCACGGGACGTCAGAGCCAGTTTAGTATCCGTTCTGCTTTGTATTCCCTCTCAGCTCACCATGTTTGTCATGAAATGAGCAGAAATGCCTCAGAAGGAAAATCTTTCCCCTGCTGACCGAGCCAGCTTCCACCTTGACCTGGGGTCTTCCATCCACGCACGTATCCTAATTAGGTGCCTGGGTTTCCGCTGAAGGATGTTAACATTTCCTGCCAGCGTTTGAGTTCATCTTTAATGATATACAATATTTGCACTGTAGTATTTTTATAAAATACATTTATCTAAGGCTCGTCAGCAAAAAGTTTTTATAAAGACTCCCAGCAGAAATCACTGGCCCCCAGTTCTTCTACATTCTGAATTTTATCCTTGGGTTAATTTATACTGGTGACAGCTATACAACTCAACTATAATGTTTTCATGTTGTGGAGTCTCTTGTAACTACCTGGCATTATGCCCTTGCTGAAGAGAGATGATACATATATATAGCTCTGAAAGAGAAGATTATATTTAACTTGCTAGTAATGAGTTAGTTTTATGCTGTATTACTATTTATATATAATTCACAAAGATCTATGAGAAATATTTACTTCAACAATCAAAATTGTTTGAGTTTCCATTGAGTTGGATATTTGCTTGATATACTCTGGGGGATTTTGTCATTATATGGCTGATTCTTTTTCTTTGTCCACAAAACTCGAGAGCTGAACCAGTAGCCTCTGTTTAGAAACACATTAAACTGTTTGCTGTTATTCTGTGTATTCACTTTATCTCAGGAATATCAGTGGCCAAGTTACATGGCTACGTGTGACCAAAAACTCAATAGGTGATTCTTTTCAAATAGGAGAGTCTTTTTTCTAGTTTCTTGAAATCAGAGTTGTGTGGTTTCTCATGGTTTTTTTGTTTGTTTTGTTTTTTCCAAAACATAATTTGGATTTTCTTCAAGATCTCAGGATGACTGTTCAGCTCATGCCCTTATTTGCAAAAGGAAGGAGGAAAGACCAAAATAAAAATGGCCCTTTGCACAAGTTTTCTAGGCATCTGTTATTTCAAAGGAAACTCCCTGAAACTTAGTAGCTCACCACTTATTTCCATCACTCTGATTCCGTGTGTTGACGAGGCTTCCCTGGCTTCCTTTGGTTCTTTAATGTGACGGCAGTCAGCTGTGGCTCGGGCTGGAGGCGTCTGGAGTCTCAGCCGGCCGACAGTCAGGCTGCCTCACTGAGAGTTGGGGTTGGCACTGGGAGGCAGCTGGGCCCCTGCGGTCATGCCCGCACCTGACCGTGCTCGTCGCAGAATGACAGCTGGACTCTGAGAGGGCCCAGCCCCAGGCCAAGGGTTTGAAGTTAACACGAGGCTTCCTGTGGTTAGTGGCAGGTGTCGGGGAAACTCCTGTCACATTCTAATGGCTAAGCAGCTCACAATGGGGAACTCGGCTTCACGGGAAGGAAGGAGAGCCTGGGTGTCCTGTGAGAAGCAGCGTCTGTGGGCACGGACGGGAGGACTCGTGGTGGCTGTTTTTAGAAACTAAAGCTGCTGGGGGGCTCCCAACACGATGTTCCTCTCACAGGCAAAACGGAAGACTCCACCTCCAAGATCTCCGAAATTGTATCCCTTTGTGGCACTGGTTAAAGTCCAGCACTCATCACATGAATAAAGTTCAAAAGAAGACGAGGGCTCACCTTGCTGGGGCAACTCCATGTGTGTGTGCAACAGAGGAAATCTAAAGAGATAAGCAATCTGTCCAATAACTCAGTTATCTGCTCAACAAACTCAATGTTACAATGGTGATCCAAAGGTATGAAATTTATAAAACAAATTCCAGTTTAAAGGGTGGCACTGACAGGGTCCACAGCAGCCTCTTGTCCACAGGGACCCCGAGGGCGAGCTGAGCACCTGTCTCCAGGGTCTTCCCCGGGCCCAGGACTGCTCTAAGCGCATGAGCCTCCGAGAATTGCTCTCCTTCCAGCCGCTTTCTGAGAGCCCTACTGTTCTGCATTCTGAAGCCTCCGTGCCTTTCGTACAGTGTTATTGGGGTTCACTCCATTAGACAAAGGCTGCTCCCACCTGTATTTTTCCTCTCTGTTTTAGGCTTTGAGTTTGACGTTGTGGAAACACAGCCTTAGGATTCTCAGGAGCCTTTCGTCTGGTTGAGATTGTCTCTGAAGTATCCCTTGACACTATCAGGAAACTTTTTCTTCTATGTTGTGTAGCCCTGTCACAACCATCCGTCTCTGTTACTGTGACAGTAAAGCGTCCTCCAGGCCGAGGGCCCAGTGCACTGACCTCCAGGATGTGGTTTTTCCTTAAGGCCATTGCTTATTTTGAGAAAACTGCCACCTCCGGGAAAAACCAGGGATGAGAAATGACTCTGTTTTGAACCTATTTCCTTCTAACTCTTTTCTCTGTCTTCCAAATTCTTATATAACATACTGAACACTAATCGCTTTCGGCCTTTTGGCTAAGATCACGTATATGACATACCGAACACTGTCTTCTGGCACTTTCAACCTTCCATCTGGAAATCTCCTCCTTCTTAAATTAACACCTGATTGATTAGGACCGTGTTCTCTCGTGACATTACTGTAGCACGCTGCCAGTTAGCTGCTTGCACCTGAACAGTTCCTATGCCTTAGTCTTGCAAGTTTCCGAAAATAACTTTTTCTGTATTCTGTCAGTAAAATCAGTCACCGCAACCTTCCCAGACTGGAGAGGAGAAATCCTGAACTGCACCTCTTCATGTGTGAAGGGACTCATCTGTAAATAAAGGTGAGAAATTCAGGGAGCATGTTCAGAGATCATCTGTTCCATTTGAACACAAAAGTCCCCAGATGTCCTTGGCGTACTTTCTCATCGACCAGAAATTTTTCATAGTTCAGAAAACAAGCATCACAATTGTGTAATTTTTTGTTGTTGTTGTGTTCATTGCCGGCACCCACACCGACTACAGGAGGTGCCTTACTGAGGAAGAAAGAAACAGACATTTTGTGTGGCTCTAGCAAAATCTGCTATTTGGCTACTTAATGTTTTTACTGTTCTTCCTTTAAACAGTGTCATATACAGCAGAACCTCTGTGCGTTGACCACCCAAGGGGCTGTCCGAGACTGGTCAGCATATGGAGGCCGTCACATAAGGACCTAGGACTACTGTACTGATATGTATATCTGGTGTCTGTCCAGTCTGTGGAAATTAGGTCAACTTAAGGTGGTCAGTGTGGGGAGTGGTCACTATGGAGGTTCTACTGAAATTACCTCTTTTTCCAGTAGAGACATCCCAAATTCTTTTCTGGTTTTTGCATCTGACTCAAATTTCCAGGTGTGTGAACTTGGTGAAATGTAATCTCAATAATAACACCTCTTATGGTTCCTGGTTTTCTGACATTTTATTACCTAAAAGTATAAATTGTCCCCAAAGTACAAACAATGTTTAGGAGAAATAGATTGGCTATTATGAGAACACCCATCTAGGAAAAGAGAAGTTTGAGCAAACACAGAGAAGTCACGGTTCTCACGCATTTGTGAATACTGCCCATCAGGAGAGACCAGGACTCCCCACAGCACAGCGGGCTGGGCCAGGCAGCCCCCCAACCCCTGTCTTTGCTTCCAGCCCCCCCACGTCCCCCCCTGTCTGTGCTGCCAGCCCCCCACACGTCCCCCATGTCTGTGCTCCCAGCCCCCCCACATGTCCCCCCATGTCTGTGCTCCCAGCCCCCTACATGTCCCCCATGTCTGTGCTCCCGGCTCCCCCTCTGAGGCTGTTGGGATCTGAGACTCCAGCTATGGTGCAGCTTCCTGCAGCTGCTGTCCGAGTTTCACCTGGCAGGCATGGGGGGGCATGTTCCTGTAACTTTCCTGGTGGAATGACCGAGGACCAACACCGGGTGTCGGTTCCCTGTACAGCTCTGCCCCAAGTTAGTTGGTCCCTTCTGTCCAGTCAGTGTCCGGAGGAGCACTCATAGCTACACATCGTACCTAGTTTTCAGTTTTGCAGCTGCTATTTTGCAGAAAGGCAAGCTAAAAAAGTCGGAAGAATGGGTGTTGAGTAAGTGGATACAGTGGTTTTCCCCACCCGGGTTTACTATATTTTCTGCTTATAGAGCAACATGCCTGGGGACAAACACAGGGTGACAGATTCAGCCCGCAGACGGCAGTGCCAGCTCCACTGCCCTGCCTGGCTTTGTAGCTTTGCATGTGACTTAATTTCAATAAACCTCAGTCTCCTTATTTTGAAAAACAAAAAATAACACATCCAAGCTTAATGTGATGATAGCTTGGATAGTGCAAATATGTATTGGCATAATAGCTGTAAGAAGTAAATTCTCCCTAAGTTACAGTTATTAATGTCAAATATTATTTCCTCTTTGGAATAGTCTCCTGACTTTGGTTTTTCCAATCTGAAATTTACTGTATATTTATTTACAAAGGTGCTTTAAGGTCTTTAGCACACTTATTCTTAGAATGAAATGTAGTTTAATAAATATAAATAATTTTAAGCATCAGAATATTCAAAAGGTTACATGAAAATTTACAACCTACAAATAAGAAAGTATCTCAGAGTATTTAGAAGAAAAGTGGTATCTTAGCACTTGAGGGAGAGCTTTAAGGGCCCTGTCTAGAAAGAGTGTCTCCTTACCTTCCTCTTTAGACCTGTAAGCACGTCATTGTTCAGTCACAACTTTCACGAGTTTTGTTAGAGCCCTTACATGTGCTCATCATCCTGCACATAGAGAGGAAACCTACCCAGAGGCTCACTCACATGGAGCTCACCTTATAATACCGAGACAGACAAGAAGCCTGTGCGTGTGTGCTTACTGGCTATCACACGGACTTTGAAATGTCTATTTGCTAGGACTTTGAAATGTCTATTTGCTGTTAGAAAAGTGTTGGTACGGGAGGGCAAGCTCCTCAACACGGATTTCAAGAACTCCTTCGCAAAGAGGGCACGTTTAGAATGACACTTGTAGAAATGAAAAGAGACAAATTTGAGAAAAATCAGTGGGACAACATCCCAGGCACTGGCTATCTTCACGTTCCCTAGATGTGAACTAATCTGAACCATTATAGAAAGAACTTCAGAGAGCACAGGACTGCCGGGTGCCGAGAGCCAGTGAGCAGACACTGGTGCAAAGGGAGAAAGGCGATGCCCAGATGGTGCAGGGCTGTGAAGACCTGGTTAAGCACTTGGGTTTCATTACGCCGACCTGCACACAGGAAGCAAAGGACAGGTGGAACGTACAGTAGAGTGAGATCTGATGGGTGTTGAAAGGATTTCTCTGAGGTTTGCATACAGACCAGAGTGGAGTAAGTGAAGGAAGATCTGAAGTAACTAGTTAGGAGGACTCGGAATCTATAGGTGGTACGCGGGACTATGGCGATGGCACAGGGGAGGAAGTCACGGGAGGACACCTGATACAATTCTGACCAACCGGACCTGCCTGTGGGGGGACGGGGAGGATTACAAGGAAAGCACGCGTCAAAGTGACCTCCAGTGTTTTTACTTCAGTTATTGTGCCGGTTGCACTATCCTCGATGCAAACAGGGAAGATGAACACAACGCTGGGTTTGAGGTAAGTATTTTCTGAATTTTCAAGATTTTCCCTTTGCTCGTGTTAAATTTAAGATTTTAGTAAGACTATATACACGTGAAGATACCACGTAGACAGTTGGGTCTGAGATGGGACTCAGAGGTAATGAAAAGTGTTCAAATATTGTCAAGATCAACTGGTATTTAATCCATGGGTGTTGACCGGAGACTAAAATTATGCATTATTAACAGGAAGGCATTATTGACTATTGTTAAAAAATGAAATCACTTACAGAGATTGAAATGAGAAGTTGTAAGATCTCTGTCTAAGGAACTTCAGAGATTATAAATAAGTCTTAATTATGACTTTTTGACTCACTAAATTACAGAGTGTAGAAAAAGTATACGTGTGTGTGTGTGTGTGTGTGTGTATACACCGGGGGGATCCAAGAATGTATATATGTCTTAAGAAAGGAAAATCCTGTATTTAAATTGTAATTCTCAATATATACTGATGATGGAAGACAGATATAAGTCACATTTGACTTCTGCAATTACAAGAAAGTAATGCTCAAAGTCTAGACATAATATAACATATAATCCATGGATATATATTTTATGTATTTTATGAGACATAGATCTTTTGTGATGTACAAACATTTCTGTGCCCTCTCTGTGTTTGTGTGTGTTCATGTGAGCAACATGTGATCTGGAAGAACAGTCATGTGAGCAGATGAGATCACCTGTCACCTGGGGAAAGTGCATATATTTAGAAGATTAGATAGTCCAGACTGAGATCAGAGAAACTTTAGCTTTTAAAGGTTTAGTGAAGAATAAACAGAAAAATTAAAGAAAAAAATGAACTAACACAGAAATGGGATAAAAGCCATTAAACTCTTGATACTTGATGCCGTGTGCTGGGATAGGAAACTGTTTCAGGAAAGACAGAGTGGTTATTCGTGTCAGATGCTGCTGAAAGTTTAAATAACACGACATAAAGTATAACTTGAGCTCAGAAATGTGCGGGCTTGGATGGTCTTACTAGATTAGTAACATTTAAGGGAAAAGTCAGTTGAAAACTTAATTTAAGATGAAGTAGAGACAACATACAAAATACATTGTTTTCTATAAATGAAAGTAAAGAAGCGGGACTCAAAGAATGAGTCCAGGTACTTTCAATAGAATGAGTGCTCAGTTTCTACAATTCAAGTGGAGGGTTTTATATTTTATAGGAACACAGAGTTTTCTTAATAAATAAAAGAGGCAGAAGAAGCTGGGTGAAGATGCCAATAGGATTAAAAATGGCAATAAAACACAAGGGGGTTTGAT
The DNA here is from genome assembly GCA_963573935.1 of Arctocebus calabarensis. Taxonomy (NCBI): domain Eukaryota; kingdom Metazoa; phylum Chordata; class Mammalia; order Primates; family Lorisidae; genus Arctocebus; species Arctocebus calabarensis. The sequence goes on along the minus strand of CAUYON010037380.1, from coordinate 1,193 downwards.
GAGGTTTTGTGAAGTTAACAGTCCAGTGGAGCTAAGAAGATGAAAAGTGAGTCTTTAAAAAAAGAGAGAAATGGATGAAGGTGATTTGAACCCACAGGAAAACAAACTTATCCAGATTAATGTGAGAAAGCTGAGAAATGTACGGTACCTATTCAAAATTATTGATCATAATTTTAAAGGGAAGCTATGTATGTAATTTCCCTTTGGTAAATGTTTGGGTTTCTGAGAATACTTTTGGCCATAAATAAGGCAAAAATACCAAACCAACTTAACTTAATCAGTTAATGGGAGATTTATTTTTCAGGTAAACCAATAAACAAAGTCTTAACAACTCATTGTTCCAGGGTTGGTCAAGGCAGTTCTAAAACAGCTGCCACAGTCTTTGGAGCCACAAGCAGAATCCAGCCAGAGTGGAGGGACACGGCCGTCCTCTCTCTCTGTAAGTATGAATACATTTCTTTCCAAAAGCCACTTGGAAAACTTTTTTTCATAAACCAAATAAATGTCTATAATATTTTCATGCTTCAACCTTTTCCCAGGAAGTATGCTGGGAAAATATAATTTTCTTGTCTAATTGGAGCCTTTTTCTAGGCTTAACTCAGCTTTCCCTAAATCACTTTGTTGTGGTAAGTAATTTGGCGATAAGAAAAAATGTGGAGTTCCCTGTGAAAGGGAATGGGGAATGATTCTTTTGTATGCAATGAGATATTTATGTTGTAGTTAAGTAAAACTAAATTTATATTTTGCCAAGTAAGTGCTAAAAAAAATTAAAAGATCAGAGGACAAGGCACTTGTGCAGATTTGGAAGTGATGACTGAAATGGCTAGCAGTGGATCCGAGCTGAGCCACAAGAGAAATGAACACGTGGCAGGTGAGACGGGCAGAGAGAGAGCAAAGAGCTCAGTGATCTGGAGGAAATCAAACTATCATACAAGCAACAGGAATAATTCTAAAAGTTCATCTTCTTGGATAGAAAATAGTTTAAGTTTGTGTTATATTAAGGATGAAATTGTGAAAATAGTAATTAAAAAAATGTAAGATAACTGTGGATTTGATCTTTTTTTTTTTAATAATTTTATTGAATCATAATTATGTACATTGGTGCAATCACAGGGCACGATTCATATACATTCAGAAATATTTTGATCATACTGTTACAGATATCCTTCATTGCCATCTGATCTTTGATAAAC
>CAUYON010037377.1:0-15570 GCA_963573935.1 Arctocebus calabarensis | reverse complement strand
CTTGATCACTATATAAAGACATTAATACTCTACCTTTAATAAGTTTCACCAGTACCCTGCTAAGATGCACCGTAGGTGTGTTCCCACTAATTGCCCTCCCTCTACCCATCCTCCCCCCACCCCTCCCCTCCCTTTCCCCTAAAAACTGAAACATGAACACACACATTACTAAGTGGTCAGGATTATCAATATCACCTCCACATCTTGTCCCACTGGAAGGTTCTGAAGGGCAAATAGCTCTGTCATGTTCTTATGGGACTATCAATATATTAATATAAGGAGTTTGTCATTTGCTGAAAAGTCATGATGAGGTAACGACTGTATGTCCAGCTGCTGCAAATGAAAAAAGAAAAACAAGGTCAAAAATAATCTCTAAAACTAAATGAAAGTTCTTTTTTATATTGGGTAATGGAGAAAATGTTGTTTCACAGGGGAAACTTTGAGAGTCACACAAAATTAAGCTTGTTTGACATGGTTTCTCTGACTGTATGCCAAGCACATATTAAGATATGCTTTCCTCCCTTGGTACTTTAAGATTGCATTAGGCAAGGGTTTCTCATCTCTAAACTGTTTCTGAATAATTTCTTCTGGTGGTGGCCTTATCATAAAGTATTTAAAAATATCCCAGTAGACGTCCATAAAAGGATGTTTTCTCAAAATAGAAGTGCACTGGGTCATATGTTAATAACATAATCCGACTAAGCCGAAAGAAACCCTGCAAAGTAAAAATAGCTAGGACTGAATGTTGAAAAATTAGGAAGCATCATCAGAATATTACAAAACGCATCACTATTTCAGAAAAAGCATTAATCAAAATGCATAGAAGACAAAATATAATCAGTTAAGAGACTTGGAGAACAACATTCAAACTCAACCTCACAGATGCTAACAATGTGTAATTGTTTTTGGTCATCTCTCCCTGTTACTGCTTCTTTCTTCCATTTCATGAGCTTCTGATTTTTCTTTAGTTATGATAAGAATAGAAATTTAAGTTGTATTAACAATAAAAACATCTGGCCCCTAAAGCCAAATGAATCATTCTTTAGCATAGATAAATGAAGAACACAATAGTTTTAAAACCTTGCTATACTACAACACTTCTCCAGAACTTTCTCACTGTTATTGTATTAGTTTCGTTTGTGTATGAATCATCAGTGAGAAAGGCTTTTCAATGCAGCTACCTGAGCATACTTTTGGCAAGATGAAGGGAAAAGTAATATGAAATATACCCAGAGTTACATGACAAAAATGCAATCTTCAAGAGAAAGGACTTTGGCAGAGCCTAACTCCACCTGGTAGATGAGAATGTCTCCTATTTCAACTTCCTGTGAGCTTCCTATCTCACCTAAGGAGAATACAATAATAATAATAAAAACAAAACAAAAAATACTCCATAGTCAACAGGGGTCAAGGAAAGGATTCAAGGAAAGTTGCAGTCAGGGAATGGGGAAGGGGCCAAGAGAATAAAATATATCAACTGGAGAAACTTTTGTGAATGATACTATTCTGAAAGAGGCATGCTGAAAGATCAGAATTTATTTTGAAGACTATAAAACACTTTATCTTCCCCCAAAATCTACCACCACAAAACCCCTAAACCTCACCCTGACACCCCAAAGTATAACAACAATGTACAAGCACAGTGATACCTCTGATAAACAAGTCTCTCTAAGAAAAAGCAGCAGGTGAGACAGAGCAAGGCCACTAGAAGGTGAAGTCTTTGGCACAGATGTCTACAAAAGACATTAAATAAAGACCAACCACAACCTAAAATGCCAAGAAAACAAATAAGGTCTTTAAAAATAAAGCACCCACAAACTGAAGGAAAATATCAAAAATCTATGCAATTAGAATAAGAAAAGGAGAAAAAAGAAAGGCAGGGCATCAGCCCCATATGCCAGAGGTGGTGGGTTCAAACTCAGCCCTGGCCAAAGAAAGAAAAAAGAAAGGAAGAAAAATATATTAATATTAGAAGCAATAATGGAAAGAGCATTCAAATATTAAAGCAAACACCTAACCACAGACTCAGGAAGCTCAGAAAACAGTGAGCAGAATAAATACAAAATGAGTCAAAACTAGGCATATCGTATTCAAAGTAAAGGAAACAAAATTTGGAAAATTAAACATAAAAGAAACCCCATTTTGGCAGTGGAACAAAGATTAGAATTACAGATTTCTTGTTATAAATCACACAAGGAAGTTGAAAATAGAGTGAAATATTTAAAATTTTAAAGGAAAAAAAAAGAAAAGAAAAATTAACCTAGACTCCTAGGTAAGGAAAATATATAACTGTCATTCAAATAAGAGAGGAAATAAATATTTTCAGACAAACAAAAAAAATGAGCAGAAGTTTCCTACAAGAAATGATAAATAAAGTTCCAAGAGAAGGAGAAAGATGTGTCAAAACTTGGATCTACCCTACACAAAGAAAGGGAAAGGGATAATGGATGAGTTATAAATGAAAGCATATATAACATATAAAATTACATAGATTTTTTTGTATTACTAAGTGATATAAAATAAAAAGCAAAGATAGAAATTGTGAATCGGGTGATTATAAATGCAACAACATAAGAAATAGAAAACTGTCGCAAACATGGTAGCCATTATTATAACTTCAAGGTCTCACAATTATGTGTGGGAATGTGCCATAGTGAACTTAAATTGGCAGCACTGTGCAAACAACTCAGAAATGTTTCACAACCTTGGTATACCATCTATCAGTGTATCACAGTTGTGTTCGTGTCAATGTGTGACAGTGTCTTGCTGAGTGACATTTGTTATTGTATGTTTTTGTGAGCCATGACGACAATGTCAGAGCTTGAATTAGAGCAATGGACAAATGAATTTCTTAATAAACTCGAGAAGAGAGGAAGTAAAATCGAGGACATGTTAGTCCAAGTTTATTTGCTCTGGCAGAGTCTAACTCCAGCTGGTGGACAAGAATGTCTCTCATTTCTACCTGCAAGCTTCCAGTCTCACCTATAAATTCACAAAGAAAATGGCACTGTATAAAAGAATTAAATGGGTTTTTTTTTTGTGAGGGCAGAGAAAGAAAGCATCACTGGTGAAGAGAGGTGAGGATAGCTGGTAGCAAGTAGAACTAGTAAAAACATCCCCCAAATTTGTAGAATTGTGTGCCAGAATCGTTGGCCGACTTCAAAAAACATAGCTGACCAAGTAAACACTGATAGAAACTGTATTAAAAGTCTTTAAAAAACAAACAAACAAACAAACAAGAGTCTCACTTGTTGCCCTTGGTAGGGTGCTGTGGTGTCATAGCTGATACAAATAACTAATCAGTTATTTGTTTACTGGCTAACAACTCCCTCTCAGACACTGCTATGTGACCTGGTTCATCATACTAATGCAAGAGCCACAAGTTTTTGGTCAAGATGTTTTGGTGAGCCTCCAAAGTAGCTGGGACTACAGGTGCCCACTACAATGCCCGGCTATTTTTTTTTAGAGATGAGGTTTTGCTCTGGCTCAAGCTGGTCTCCAATTTGTGAGCTCAGGCCATCCACCCATCTTGGCCTCCAAAGTGCTGGGATTACAGGTGTGAGACACTGCAACTGGCCCTAATGTCACAAAAATCTTAACTGAAAATCTTGACCAACAACTCATGGCTCTTTCATTAAGACAATGCACCAGGTCACGTAGCACTGTCTGTGAAGGAGTTCTGAGCCAGCAATCAAATAACTGTGCGGGAACACCCTCCCTATTCACCTGATTTGACTCCCAGTTTTTTTTCTTTACCCGAAGATAAAAGAAATATTTATTTATTTTGAGTGGTTTTTTTTTGTTGTTGTTGTTTGTTTGCTTTTTTAGAGACAGAGTCTCACTTTGTTGTCCTTGGTAGAGTGCCATGGCTTCATGGCTCACAGAAAACTCTAGCTCCTGGGCTTAGGCGATTCTATTGTCTCAGCCTCCTGAGTAAAATAAAGGAAATATTTAAAAGAAGATATTTTGAGGATATCTAGGATAACAAGGGTAATACAAGGATGGCTCTGACAGCCATTTCATAAAAAAAGAGTTCCAAATTTGCTTTGAATGGGGGATGACTAGGCCCTGGCATTGGTGCATAGTTCCCCAAAGAGAGTACTTTGCAGGTGGCAGTAGTGATGCTCAGCAGTGAGCTATGTAACTCTTTTTCTAGGATGAGTTACAAATTTAATTGCTACACCTCATGTGTTAATAATCACTGAAAATATAGATGATCTAAATAAATCCAAGGAAAAGATAGAGATTGTCACTGGGAATGAAGAGACAGAACTATGTTACCTATAAGAAACTCACTTTGAACCTAAAGACTCAGATGGGTTAAAAGCAAAGAGATACAAAAGATAGATCATGAATACTAATTAACAGAAAGCCAGACTAGTAATTATATTAACTTTTTAGAAAGCAGCTTTCATTATTATTGCTACAGGTTTAAAGATAAAGAAGTCAATTAACCAAGAAGACAACACAATCCTTAAAATGTGTACATCTAAAAAGAAACATCAAAATGCAGGAGGTAAACACTGATAGAATCAAAAGCAGAAAGACAAATCCAATATTAGAGTTGGCAATGTCAACAAGCCTCTGTCAGTAATTGATCAATCAGGCAGAAAAGCAGCAAGAAAACATCTGGCCTGAAGGGCACTATCAATCAACTTGATCAATTTGATATTCATCGAAGATTCTACCTCACAACAGCACAATGCAGATTCTTCCAAAGCCTACGTAAAATACTCACCTTCTGGACCATAAGACAAATCTTGACATACATAAAGGTATAAAATTATTCAAACTATGTTCACAGATAACAATGAAATTAAGCACATAGAAAAGAAGGATAGCTGGAAAATCTGAAAATATTTGGAATTTAAATGAATCATTTATAATATAACCCATATGACAAAGTAGAATTCTCGAGAGAAATTTAAATATATCTTTAACTAAATTAAAACAAAAATGTTACTAGAAAATGGTAGGGATGCACTGAAATAAATGTTTAAATAGAACTTGATAGCACGAAATGCATGTATTAGAAAAAGAAGATATAAAATTAATAATCTAAGCTTCACTCTAGGAAAATATAAGAAGCAGAACAAAATTCCCTAAAGCAAGAAGAAGAGAAAGAAATAATAAAAAAGAAAAAAAGCCAAATAAGAAAATAAAGAAGGCTGTATCAAAAGATAATTCTTTGTAAACATCCATGTAATTGATAGCCCTTTAGCCAGACTAAGAGTGTGTGAGAGAGAGAGAGATCTTGATGCCATGGACATTAACAAATAATACAAAAATACTTCATGTTGATTGATTTTATAATCAGTTAATATAATTTTTTATTGTTTCAGGTTCATTGAGTTACAAAGAATTAGGTTACACTATTTGCATTTGTTAGAGAAAGTCTCTCTCATAGCGGTGTCCTGCCCCCAAGAGATGTGCCATACACCTAAGATAATATTTTTTAAAGATCACAAACTACCAATGGGCTTTTATCCATTACAGAAGTTGAATCAATAATTAATGTTACTGACCATAAAGAACAAAAATAAAAGAAGGAAAAACACCAAGCCCAGAGTAGGGGTAGGACAAATTTCACCAAATATTTAAGGAGGAAATGTTACCAACTTTACTCACTCTATATCAGAAAATAGAAGCAATGAATGGACTTCTTAACTCATTTTATGATTCCACATTACTCCAGAATCAAGATCAGAGTGTTTGTTTCAACAAAACACCAGCAAATTAAATTCAATAATGCTGAAAAATAATTAGATATTGTGATCAAGTGTGCTTACTCGAGCTAGGGATGTCCAATTGTATATTCAAAATCCATCAAAGGAGTCTGGTGTGTAAACAAAGTGAAAAATAAAAATCTCATCCTATCAACTGATACTGAAAAAGTGTGTGGTAAAACCTATACCCATTTGTGTTATAAAAAATCATTCTTAGTATTCTATGAATAGAGAGATACTTCAACTGATAAAAAGATTAAAAAATCTACAAAACACATAAGGCTAATGTAAAAATAAATGGTGAGAAATTGGATAATTTCCCCTAAACAATAGGGAACAAGGCAAGAATACTTTTTCTCTTATCATTCCTTGTTAATATCATACTGAAAGTTCTAGGCAGTGCAATAAGAACAGTAAAAGAAATAAAATGTACAAAAAGTAATACATGGTTTTTATACTCAGATGTCATGCAGAATACAAATGTCTTCATACAATAACTAAGAAAATGCCATGAAGAGTATGTTAAACATTTTGATAAAAACATTTCAGATTGTATATGAAGCCAGCACATTGTACCCCTTGATTGCACTAATGTACACAGCTATTATTTAATAAAAAAGAAAAGAAAACTTGAAAGAGAACCTATATAACAACTCCTAAAATTAAGTATAGTGCACTTCAAGATACAATATCAACATAAAAATGACAATTGGTTTCTAGTACTCCATGTACCAGCAGTAAGCAATTATTTGATATTTAAAAAAACATTCATCATAGAAATAAAAAAGAAAAAGGAAATGCTAATACAAATTAACAAAATATGTACATTATCTATATTTGAAAAGCTGATGAAAAGGATAAAAATACTGAAGAAAATAATCAAAAAATACCTAAATAAATGGGGAGATGTTCCATGTACACGCATTGCATTGAAAGGCTCAAATTGGTAAAGATACTAGTTTTTCCTAACTTGAGCCGTAGATTAAATACAATCCAAATAGAAATCCTAAGAAATGACATGTACAATTATGTGTCAATTCATAATACTACTCCTTTATGAATTATAATAAGATGCCACTTCATACCTACTAGGATGGCTGTAATAAATAAAAGTAACAACGTCTAGTGAGTATGTGAAGAAATCGGAAACTCCCTTATTTCTAGCACATTTCCCATTCCACATAAATTTTAGGATTAGATTGATAATTATACTTCAGTTTGGATTCTGATGGGGTTATATTGAATCTACTATCAGTTTACAGAACATCACCATCTTAACAATTTCAAGTCTTCTGATCCATTCATATGGAATTTTTATATATTTAAATTATTTTTAATTTCTTTCAACATTTTTCATAGTTTTCAGAGTACATTTTAAGCATCTTTTGGTAAATTTATTCCTATATATTTCATTAAGTTCAATGCCATTTCAAAATACAATTATTTGCTTAGTATTATTTTCAGATTCATAAATATTTTTGAAGCATTGTTATAACTGTCTCCTTCATCTAATTTTACTATCTTTAAAATAATTTTGCCATAATGTTTTTAAGTGTACAATTTTCTGCTAAAATTGAAGTAGATGAAAGAAATATTTCATTGTTAAAAAAAACAGAAGCGATTGATAAGCAAATTAACAAATGAAGCAAAAATATTTATTGAACATTTTCTGTAGGCCAAACATAGATAAATGTAAAAAATCTTGATTTGACAGAGTTCACAAAATTTGTTTACATGGAAGACACCAGCATTCATTTGAATTAAGGGGCAGTCAAGTTTATACATTTGTGGTAAATTGTTTTTGTGGCACAAATACCACTTTACAAGTAGAGAGAAGAGACCAATTAATGTGGGATAAAATATATCCAAGGTTTTGGAACAAAATGGAGCTTGGAGCAGCAGTGAAAAAAGCAGGGATGCTGGTCTGATTGAATGAAATAACTGAGAACATGGATGCAAGAACTGTTACATATTATTCCTGCAAACTGTTAAATTTTCACTATTTGGAGCAGAAGTAGTGAATAATTGAACCAACACCTGATGGGGTAAAGCCTAAGTACTGTGCCTAAGCGAGACTGTTAAAATATAATAATGACAGTGGTGAGTAAGCACTTGTTTCTGTGCGGAATACATTAGGTAGAGTTGAGAGGCCAAATGAGATTTTTTAGAATATCAGAAATAAGACATTAGGAGAGTAGAACAAGAGATTAGTTTATAAAACATATGGATTTCGATTTAATAAAAAAAAAACTTTGAGAATGGCATATTTACTTGTGAATTGACCCATTGTTCAGAATTTATAAGTAATGACATATTCTTAAATCATTGCTCATTTAATTTCAGAATTAGAACAGAAATGGCATAAAAATATTTCAATAAATATGATACCTTCAGCATTAGATGTTATAAAATGTCTTTATGTTCATTGTCACTGTCTATAACCTCAGTTTCTGAGACTTTGACAGCCTGAAGCCTTATAAAAGTAGCTGTGACATCTTTCGTTTGGAGTAAAAGTTTCACAGAAGTTTTCTTACTTTTCAGCAGTCACACTAATATTTTAACAAGCGAAAAAATGTGTCTATTCTCAAGAGAATCTGGCTATTCTTTTTTTCAAAGTAATAGGCCTGGTGTTTCTGAAGACAGAATTCTCAACTTCATTTTTTTCTGTGTTGTCATTTGATTTAAAAGTTGTTAAAAATTGTATTCTGAATTTTATTTCTAGGTTTAGTGAAGACCATTTTCTTTCCTAAATAATCTTCATTCAATTGCTACATCAAATCTTAAATTTATATTGCTGAAGGCTAGCTCAGAATAATCTTTGAATGAAGATTATTCAATTTCTCTTAACAGAAAAATTTTCTATTGCTTCCATTTTCATTTTGTTATAGGGTCCTACATGAAATAAAAGAAGTTTCTTTTTTAAAATTGAAGTCTGATTTATCATTTATATTTTTATATGTTTTGTGCTTTCTGTGTGCTCTATGATAAATCTTTGCCTACCTCAAGTTTATAAATGTGCATGTAGAAATTTAGTCCCATGATCTACATTATATTAGTTTTTTAACATGATTTAAGAGTTGCCATTCATATTTTTACAAATGTATTTTTGATTGTTCCATCATTAATTCTTTTTTTTGAGACAGAGCCTCAAGCTGTCACCCTGGATAAAGTGCTGTGACATCACAGCTCACAGCAACCTCCAATTCATTGGCTCAAGCGAGTCTCCTGCCTCCACCTCCCAAGTAGCTGGGACTACAGGTGCCCGCCACAATGCCTGGCCATTCTTTGGTTGCAGCCGTCATTGTTGTTTGGCGGGCCGGGGCTGGATTCGAACCCACCAGCTCAGGTGTACGTGGCTGGCGCCTTAGCCCGTTGAGCCACAGGTGCCTAGCCCATCATTAATTCTTGAAGGAAAATGGTTCTTACCTCACTAAAGCATCTCAACAAATTCTACCACTAAATAATGTTATACATTTAATGCATCATGTAAATTTCTTACAACATGCCTTTATTTTGACCCTCTCATTGTTTATACTAATATCATTATATATTTTACTTCCATGTAGTTGTACATTTCAAAAGATACTATTATTTTTATTTTTAAAAACCAATTGTCTTGGCTCAGCGCCTGTGGCTCAACAGGCTAAGGCGCCAGCCACGTACACCTGAGCTGGCGGGTTCGAATCCAGCCCGGCCCGCCAAACAACAATGACAGCTGCAACCAAAAAATGGCCGGGTGTTGTGGCGGGCGCCTGTAGTCTCAGCTACTTGAGAGGCAGAGGCAGGAGACTCGCTTGAGCCCCGGAATTGGAGGTGGCTGTGAGCTGTGATGCCATGGCACTCTACCCAGGGTGACAGCTTGAGGCTCTGTCTCAAAAACAAACAAACAAACAAAAAAACAATTGTCTTTTAAAATTTTAAAAATAGAAAAATGTATTTTACATTTATCTGCATATATTTGGTTTCTGGCCCTTTTTGAGTGTGGAGGTCCTAATTTCCATCTGGTGTCAGATCCATCCAACTGCCTGTGAAAATTTTTAAAATATACATTATAATAAAGATCAAGCAAAATGAATGTTCTCACCATGTATCAGTGTGATAAAGTCTTCATTTAGCCTCAGTCTGCAGAGAGTGTGCTTAGCCCAGTTTGTATGGAAGTTCTGTCTTATTGTCATTGGTGTTCTTTTTAACCCTGTCATTGAATTTTGCAATAGATTTTTAATCACTTTTTTAATCAAAGTCTTATCTTTCTTCGCAGTTATTGTTACATCTATTTTAAAATTCAAAAAAATGATTGCCTCAGTAGGAAGGTTGACATATGACAAGTAACTCCACATACACCAAATGGTTCTTTTGTCTCTCATATTCTCCGTCAAACTCAAAATAGCCACAGCGGCAGGTGGCTCCTTTATGATTCTTAGTACATTACAGTCAACAAGGATTCCAACATCTTTCTTTTTTGCGTGACTTAATTCTGGTCATTATTAAAATAAGTTGCTTCTGTGTCAATAGAATTGTTAATTACCTTTCCTCATTAGCTAGCTACAATTATTTTCATAATTTTAAAAGACACTCAACAGAATAGAACATCTCCTTCTCCAGCTTGCATTTTGTCTGGATCTGTGGCCTCTGTGAATTAGTCACCACAGTGAAAGGCTTCATGTCTGCCTGGACTGCAACATTATCATCTGCGTATCAAGATTAATGTTGCATCCAAATGTGTTAGTGGGGTTCAGGGCAGTACTCACCTTTGAACTATTACATAATAATCAATGCATAGTGTCACTGCTAAAGGCAAGGTCATTTAGAATGATCTTATTTCCCAGATGATTGGCAATCGTTCAAGTTTCCTGTTCTAGAATAAATTTCCAAAGTGGTAAGCAACATCAAGATCAAATCCAACTCTAGTTTTATTTAATATGGTTGCTTAGGAAGTTTAATACAGCATGTTGGGAAAAAATTGTATATACCAGGGTGACATCGAATTCTATAAGTCCAAATTTATTCATAATTAAGACAAATTCTAGATTTGTTTTAATTTGGGATAATTTAATGTAAGACTCTTATTTTAATTTTAAGTAAAATGAGGCTATAGGTTATATAATGGAGTTTTTAAAAGCCAAGCAAATTAGTCATTTCTAAGACAGCATCTTGGACTAATTAGCTCCAATTGCAAGGTTACTAACTACAATACACTAAGTACAACTTTAGAACTCTGTAAAAGAGAATACTTCTCTCCAAACACACAATTTTAAATTCAAAATAGAATTATTTGATGATGAATGCTGAAAAGCACAGACAGATGACAAACTTTTTTTTTTAATTTCTGGAGAGTTCATCAAAATTTAAAAGACTTGTGATTATCTATGGCTAAGAGTTATAAAACACCAAGAGAAAATTTGAAGACTTCCTGATAATTTACCCATACATTAGCCACATTATTTTGAAGAAAATTTTTTAAATGATAAATTGACTTTCAATAGAGACAAATTCCAATTCAGTGCCTACCATCATTTCATATAAAGAATCAGCAACACTATGGCAAATTAAAACTCTATTTTAGCCATGAAATCAACATTTGAACAAAATCTGCCATCATGCTTTTCTGTTTTATTTATCTTATGAGAAAAGGATGAAAATTATTTTGTAAAGCTTCTGAAAGAATAACTCATCCAATATGAATACATAACATTTGTTTAATAATAAATTATAAGCCCCATGTAATACAGTGTACATGTTTTGCTATTTTATCTATGATTTCTGGTATGCAGTATCTCCCTGCTGAATAAATGAATGAGTTTATTGGACCAATAAACACTCACTGGACACTTACCTTCCATATTCCAATTCCAACCTCAGTAATGCTGCCAATTCTAAGAAAACTGTTCTTTAATTCATATCTCTCCCAATAGCCTCGGCTTCAAAAAAACAAAAACAAAGACCATAGAGGTATAGAAAGGTAAGCTTCACTAGGAAGTAATGCCCTCTTAAATTTCAGTGGTATGAAATTTTGGAAGATGTACTTAATTTGAGTAAAATATGAAAAAAATCAATTTGTGTTTCAACCTTATTTCTCTCGTTTGTCACACTGGATTTTATTAGAGAGTAAACTATATTTATTTAATGACTATTAAGTGTAATTAACTGTACCACACTATATGTAAAGGAAGACGGTTTTAGGTTGATGTAGGAAGGTAAAACACTACTGGATTCCTACTGTTGTAATAAATCGCACAACTTTAGCAACTTAAGCAACAGAAATTCATAGCTCTGTGGATCAGGGTTCTGATGCAACTAACAGGAAGGTGTCAGCAAGACTGTTGGTTCTGCGAGTTTCAAGGAAGCATACGTTTCCTTGTCTCTTTCCCGCTTCTGGAAGCTTCCACACTCCGTAGCTCAAAGGCACCCACCTTTACAGACTCTGCTGTCAGGACCACGTGATCCTTTCTGACTAATCCTCGTGACTCATTTTCATAAGGTCCTTCTTAATTACGTTGACCTTAGGACAATCTCCATTTAAAAATCTGTAATTAATCTCATCTGCACAGTCCTTTATCGTGTAAAATAGTATCTTGAGATGATGGTGTCGACATCTTTGGAGTGGGCCATTACTTTGCCTACAACAGAGAATGTCTTTGGTCTATGATTATGTTCTATTATAGGATTTATAGAAACCAACTGTCTTGATAAAAAACATTACTTTCTTTAACTGATGGAAATGGTTAGTACAATGTGATTTTTTTTAAATGAGCTGATTAGTTGTTAAAATATATCATTTGGAACAGTGGAAATATTGCTTTTTAAGCCATATGTTGATACTAAAACTGCCTGTTGAACTGGCTTAGCTGTCAGTGACCACAGAAAGTATGATTTTCCCCCATTTTCAAACTTCGCCTCCCTTTACATTAAATGTGATTTGACTGATTATCAGTCTAGTATATTATGTGCAAAGCCTTGTTGTAAGAATTGGAGGAATGTCTAGAAATGAGAATGTAGTGATTATTAAACCAAGATATTAAACTTATAAATTGCATGCTTATCTATAGAATATAAATCAATACACATTTTATTATTATGTATCAAGAGATTTTTAAAAAATCTCCAGGTGTTATCTATCTCATTTTTAAAAAGAATTCATGATTCATATTCAACAAATTTGCAGAATAAAACCACTATCTACTCTTCTATTAAATATGTAATCAACCTAATTTCATCATATTTCTGAAAGATCTTTTGTGGAATCAGTAAATGGGCAAATAAGTATAAATATAAAATTAGAGTTGGGGCAGCATCTGTGATTCTGAGGAGTAGGGCACTGGCCCCATATGCCGGAGGTAGCAGGTTCAAACCTAGCCTCAGCCAAAAACTGCAAAAAATAAATAAATAAAAATAAAATAAAATTAGAGTTAATGCTGTATTTTATGAATGTTTATTCTAACAGCAAAGGTTAATACCCATTATAGTATACTTTTGGGATTCTAACAATTACATTAATAACTCATCGTAAACCAACCTGATTCTCATAATAATAAATTTTAATACATTTTAATTAATTTATAAGTATTTATTAATAAAAATATACCTTTAAATAATTATTTCTTTTATTTTCCAGATTTAAATCAAGAAGCATAAATCAGGCTTAACTTCCATTATAGAAATCTATATTTGTTTCTGCTGGTTTCTTCTTTGAATATCACAGCCTTGATTCCTTTAAATATTTATTTATTTAAAGTGTACTGTTAAATATTTATTTCTTTTATTTTCCACATATAAATCAAGAAGTGTAAATCGAGGTTAACTTCAATCACAGAAATCAATATGTATTTGTTTTTATTTGTTTCTGCATAGAAAACTATGACCTTGATTCCAAAGAAAATAAATTATAAGCAATAATATGTTAAATAAAATGCCCATTTAAAACATCAAAGCAGATAATTGGTTCTTCTGCATGCTGCTGTTGTCTCTGGAGGCTGAAGACTTAAATGACACTGATTATACCTGTTTCTCTAATGCATTATGCATGAGATTGGTGATGGAGCATCTTGAAACAGCCTGTCATTTTCCATTACGTTCCATCAGGAACCATATGCTGCTCTCACAGTACTGATACTGAGGTTATATGACACACTCAGAAAAGCATATGGAAGCATTATAGGCTTTCTGATGAGCTTTTGAAAGTACTTATTCAGTGCTTTGAATGGCTTATATGATTATGCAATGCTGTGACTAGCAAACGTCAACAGAGGAGGCCATGGGTAGCCTCCCCTTCAGCAGCACTCTGGCCTAGCAGCAGGGCTCAGACCACAGACCCTTCACTGACCTCTGTCCTTGCTGCCAAATGGGGAGCTTGTGAATGTGAAAATATAATAAAAATACGTGAATCCTATCAGTGTCTAGCAGAATAATGCTGTTTAATAAATGCTAATTGTATTTGCTAGATTTCTGACACGGAGACAGGTAAGAACAGAGGAACAAAGGAATTTTCAATGAGGTTAAAGGAACTTTACAATTCTAATTGATAGAAGCTAGGAATGTTTGTTTTGTTTTGGAGCAATTGACACTTTACTAAATGTATTTCTTTTTCACAATTTAGAATGTTGACCAATAGATCGCTCAGTTAATATATAGGATTTCCTCGTGGCTATAAGATTTTTGACAAATTTTTAAACATCATTCAAATGTACTGGAGACATTCTTCTGGTTTGTTAGTGCCATGTGCCACCGGATGATAACATTGAGTTCTGTGTCTGTGTTACCCTGAAAATGTGATGGCTGCATTTTTATCAGTAAGAAACACAGTCGGAATAGGTTTTGATTATGAAAATAGAAAACTTTCTCTTCACCCTTCTTTTGATGATTAGTTAACAATGTTTGCAAAGAATTCATAGGCAGCAGGTTCCTTAAGCACATTAAAGATTCACTGGTTTAAGATTAAGCAAATAATCAATGTCTTCAGACATGCAATATCCTTAAAACTTTAGAGAGTTATCTCCACATTGCATTTTTGGGGATTATTCTTTTCATTCCTTCTGTAGGCAGAATTGAGTATAATTTTGACATATGAGAAACAAAATCTAAAAATAAACAGACAAATCTCTTCATAGTGACCATGTGGGGAGACAATTTATCTGTGAATGATCCAAAGATCAAATAGTAAGTTTGCAAAGAGTTAGTAAGTTCAAGACAGTGGATATACCTGATGTTGGAGGGAATTCCTGTATTTTGAGTTTCGGACCAGCCTGGCTTCCAATGGGAAAATACTTCTGAAAAAAAGACATTTTACAATAAAAAAAAAAGACAATGTTAATTAAATTTAAAAATAATATTGATAACACCTTTTTCTTGAAACTGTTACTATGAATCATTAATATTTACCAGACACAGTAGAGCTTTATGGCTGAACTAATACAAGTGCAGTGGGTTGTTTCTCTTTGACAAGGCACTTGCTGCCAAAGAATCTTTATATAATGAACTGTGTCTTCTTCTTCTTCTCCTTTTCCTTCTCCTCCATCTCCCTTTCCTCTTCTTCCTCCTTCTTCTTCCTTTTTGCAGTTTTTGGCAGTGGTCGGTTTTGAACCCACCATCTCCAGTAATGAGGCCAGCGCCCTTCTCCTTGAGCCACAGGCGCTGCCCTGAACTGTGTCTTCTTTTATCAATTTGAAAGCCATTGCATTCAATTCTCATAAAGCAAGAGAGAAAACATTGTGTTTTTTTTTTAATAATTTTATTGAATCATAATTATGTACATTGGTGCAATCACAGGGCACGATTCATATACATTCAGAAATATTTTGATCATACTGTTACAGATATCCTTCATGGCATTTCCTTGATCACTATATAA
>CAUYON010037376.1:0-13476 GCA_963573935.1 Arctocebus calabarensis | reverse complement strand
GAGATTCTGAATTCAGATAGCAGACAGTTTCAGAACCCCAGCACAACTCAACCTGAATAAGACATCCCCCAGGCACATCATAATTAAGTTCACTAAAGTTAATATGAAGGAGAAAATTCTGAAAGCAGCCAGACATAAGAAATCCATTACCTACAAGGGGAAGAATATTAGAATAACTGCAAATCTCTTTGATCAAACTTTCAAGCTAGAAGAGAATGTTCATCAACTTTTAATCTCATAAAACAAAAGAACTTTCAACCCAGGATCCTATAACCAGCTAATCTGAATTTCATTTATGATGGAGAAATTAAATACTTTAATGACATCCCACATGTTGAAGAAATTTGCTATAACTAAACCAGCTCTCCAGGATATTCTCAGACCTATCCTCCAAAATGACCTGTGTAATCCTCCATCACAAAAGTAAACTCATCCAGAAACTTTTTATCAAATTTCCACTTCCACAGTGATGAAAGGATTAAAAATGTCCACTGGACTTTCTAAAGATTTATCATTATTTTCAATTAATGTGAAGGATGTAAATTATAATTGTGAATTTTGTATCTATCCAGCCTACCTATGCTGACTGGATACAAAAACTCAGGCCAGATATCTGCTGCATACAAGAATCTCATCTTACCTTAAAAGATAAATTAACACTCAGGGTGAAGGGATGGTCATCTATATTCCATACAAATGGAAAACAGGAAAAAGCAGGTGTTGCAATTGTATTTGCAGATACAATAGGCTTTAAACCAACCAAAGTAAGGAAGGATAAAGACGGACATTTCATTTTTGTTAAAGGTACTACTCAATATGATGAGATTTCAATTATTAATATTTATGCACCCAACCAGAATATGCCTCAATTTATAAGACACACTCTAATCGACATGAGTAACTTGATTTCCCCCACCTGCATCGTAGTTGGAGATTTTAATACTCCTTTAGCAGTGTTGGTTAGATCCTCCAGTAAGAAGCTAAGTAAAGAAATTTTAGATTTAAACTTAACCATTCAACAACTGGATTTAACAGATATCTACAGAACATTTCATCCTAATAAAATTGAATATACATTCTTCTCAGCACCCAATGGAACATACTCCAAAATTGATCCCATCTTAGGTCACAAGTCTAACCTGAGCATATTTAAAAGAATAGAAATTATTCTTTGCATCTTCTCCAACCATCATGGAATAAAAGTTGAACTCAATAACAACAGGAATCTGCATATTCATAAAAAACATGGAAGCTAAATAACCTTATGCTGAAGGATAGATGGGTCATTGAGGAGATTAAGAAGGAAATTACCAAAGTTTTGGAACAAAATGACAATGAAGACATGAAGTATCAGAATCTCTGGGATACTGCAAAGGCAGTCCTAAGAGGGAAATTTATAGCACTGCAAGCCTTTCTCAAAAAAACGGAAAGAGAGGAAGTTAACAACTTAATGGGACTTCTTAAACAACTGAAGGAAGAACATTCCAACCCTAAACCGAGCAGAAGAAAAGAAATAACCCAAATTAGAGCAGAATTAAATGAAATTGAAAACAAAAGAATTATTCAACAGATCAACAAATCAAAAAGTTGGTTTTTTGAAAAGGTCAATAAAATAGATAAACCTTTGGCTAACCTAGCCAGGAAAAAAAGAGTAAAATCTCTAATTTCATCAATCAGAAATGGTAAAGACGAAATAAAAACAGACTCCTCAGAAATTCAAAAAATCCTTAACAAATATTACAAAAACTTTACTCTCAGAAATATGAAAATCTGAAGGAAATTGACCAATATCTGGAAGCATGCCACCTATTAAGACTTAGCCAGAATGTAGTGGAAACGTTGAACACTCATATATCAAGTTCTGAAATAGCATCAACAATACAATATCTCCCTAAAAAGAAAAGCCCAGGACCAGATGGCTTCATGTCAGAATTCTACCAAACCTTTATAGAAGAACTAGTACCTATATTACTAAACCTCTTCCAAAATACAGAAAAAGAGGGAATACTACCCAACACATTCTCTGAAGCAAACAGCACCTTGATTCCTAAACCAGGGAGAGACCCAACAAGAAAAGAAGACTATAGATCTACATCACTAATGAATATTGATGCAAAAATATGTAACAAGATACTAACAAACGGAATCCAACAACACATCAAACAAATTATATACCATGACCAAGTGGGCTTTATCCCAGGGTCTCAAGGCTGGTTCAATATACATAAACCTATAAATGTAATTCAGCACATAAACAAATTAAAAAATAAAGACCATATGATTCTCTCAAATGATGCAGAAAAAGCTTTTGACAATATTCAGCATCCCTTCTTGATCAGAACACTTAAAAACATTGGTATAGAAGGGACATTTCTTAAACTGATAGAGGCCATCTACAGCAAATCCACAGCCAATATCGTACTGAATGAAGTTAAATTGAAACCATTTCTACTTAGGTCAGAAATCAGACAAGGTTGCCCATTGTCTCCATTGCTCTTCAACATCATAATGGAAGTTTTAGCCATTGCAATCAGGGAGGAAAAGGCGATCAAGGGTATCCACATAGGGTCAGAAGAGATCAAAGTTTCACTCTTTCAGCCCTTAGAATGGGAGAAAATTTTTACAAGGTATGCCTCCGACAAAAGTTTAATAAGCAGAATACACAGAGAACTCAATTGTATTAGCAAGAAAAGAACAAGTTATCCCATCACAGTGTGGGCAAAGGACTTGAAGAGAAACTTCTCTAAAGAAGACAGGCACATGGCCTACAGACACATGAAAAAATGCTCACCATCCTTAATCATCAGAGAAATGCAAATCAAAACTACTTTGAGATATCACATAACTCCAGTAAGATTAGCCCACATAACAAAATCCCAAAAGCAGAGATGTTGGCGTGGATGTGGAGAAAAGGGAACACTTCTACACTGCTGGTGGGAATGCACACTAATACGTTCCTTTTGGAAGGATGTTTGGAGAGTGCTTAGAGATCTAAAAATAGACCTTCCATTTGATCCTATAATTCCTTTACTAGGTATATACCCAGAAGACCAAAAATCACATTATAACAAAGACATCTGTACCAGAATGTCTATTGTAGACCAATTAATAATTGCTAAGTCATGGAAGAAGCCCAAGTGCCCATCGACCCACAAATGGATTAATAAATTGTGGTATATGTACACCGTGGAATAATACTATGCAGTCTTAAAGAAAGATAGAGACTTTACCTCTTTCATGTTTACATAGATGGAGCTGGAACATATTCTTCTTAGCAAAGTATCTCAATAATGGAAGAAAAAGTATCCAATGTACTCAGCCCTACTATGAAGCTAATTTAAAGGTTTCATATGAAGGCAAGTATAGCACAAGAATATGGGAAGGGAGGGGGTGGGGGAGGTTTGGGTGGAGGTAGGGTAATTAGTGGGGCCAAACTTATGGTGCATCTTAGAAGGGTACAGGTGAAACTTACTAAATTCAGAATAGAAATGTCTTCATACAATAACTAAGAAAATGCCATGAAGAGTATGTTAAACAGTTTGATAAAAACATTTCAGATTGCATATGAAACCTGCACAGTGTACCCCTTGATTGCACTATTGTACGCAGCTATGATTTATTAAAAAAAAGTTTAAAAATATTCAAACCAAGAAAACTTCAGGTAGAGATAGATTCAGTGGAACATTCAGCAAACAAAAGATTTAGAAAAGAAATATCATTTCTAAACATAAAGTGTTAGAATATATAACTTTATATATTTGAACCAACTAATTTTATAGAGTCAGCATTACCTTGACACCAAAATTGTAAAAAAAAAAAATCCATCAAAGTATAGATACAAATATTTTAAATAAAATATTAATAAATCAAATATGGCAATATATAAAAAATACACTATGTTCTATGATTTTTTATTCTGGAGATGAAAGTTAACTCACACTCAACATAATTCATATATCATATGACTAAAGAAAACTATTGTGTGAGTTTCTTAACAAATGAAGGAAAAGTACTTGGCAAATTCAATTACTACTCACATTATTAACTGTCATCAAAATAAGAATAGAGAAGAACTTCTTTTACCTGATAAATGGTTATTTAGAAATATACATCTGTCATAATTAATGGTAAAAATCTCTCAAAGATTGGAAATAAAGTAAGAATAACTTCTCTCACTCCTATTCAACTCCGTACTGGAGATTCCAGCCAATATTGTTCAAGAAGAAATACTGTAAATATTTACATTAAAATATAAAATAAAGACCATTTTTTCACAAATGACATTATTGTTTACTAAAAATAAGTGAATATTCAATATCAAAAGCAGGTAGCTATGAGTTCTTATAACAAAGAACCTCTTACAGTGGCATCTTTTTTGTTTTTTAATAACTCTTGCAAGCATGTTATGTTTGAGTATTCTTGGTATCCAATTAGTAATAAGAATTTTTTTAAACCAAATAAGTTTGGGAATCTGGCATATTGGAGGAAAATGCAGAAAAAAAAAATCATCCTGACTTTTTATCTTCACGCCTGAGGTATTTCTATGACATTTCTGTTCTCTTTACTTTTGGATAATTAAGAATTACTTTGTAGCTCGGAATCTCTACTGAAATTTCCCAATTTAGGATGTTACCTGGCAATTAATCAAGATTCTCTCTAACTTAGAATGCAGTTATTAAAAATAAAGAAAACTGTTAAACAAGTGATCATTTCCTCATTTCTTTTTCTTTCTTTTTTTTTTAATTTCCCCATTTCTGGGAAACAACCTTGAAGCTCTGCTGACACACCCTACCTTGAAGTGACGGATGGTAGAATGATCTTGTCATCCAGAATCACATAGAGTGACTTCTTATGCTGTTTCCAGAAACATGGTATTTAGAACAATGGGTGAAATAAGTTCATAGGAAAAATACAACTTGGAGGTGGTTATGTTTAGTGTGTGTAAGTCTATGTGGATTGCTTTAGTGGATTGCTGCTTATCAGGAGAGACTTGAAAGATTCATACAATCTTCTTTTCCAAAAGAAGAAGACTCTAAAAATTAGACAGATGAAATGATTACGTGACCTCAAAACTATAAGTTCAAAAGGGTAAATTTTTTTTTAATGTTTCAGGCTGCATAAGCTCAGTCTTTTTCAACATTTTTATTATTAGGTTTTTGATCTTCTTCCTATTTTGGAAACATTCTTTAAATTGAATAAAAGTTTCAAATATAAAACAAATAGGCAAGGAGAAGCAAACATTCTCTCTTAGAAGCAGTTGATTTTGCTTGCTTTCTTTTCCCTGCTCCACAGGGCTGCAACTATTGAGATTTCCTCCTGGAGGACGCTGAAATTATTCAGCTTTCAGCATCTGTCAATATTCTGAATGTCATGTCTCTTGGTTTCATTATGGAGCATTTAGGGAGAAAAAATTTCTTGCAGTGGCCATTAGGCTAACACTAGCAGAGTGGTTAATAATGATAAACAAAATGTTCTTGTCAGCATTGCAACAGCTGCACTGCCCATCCTACCATCTAGCCCTGAACAGAACATCTACAGCTCATGTTTCTTTCTGGAAAACACACATGCGCTTTATTACTGATGTTGCAGATAGCATTAAATCTCAACAGCTGTATAGTGGAAAGGTGCTAGAAAGTGAGAATACAATTGTGACCAACAATTCTGGACTGGACATTGTAGCTTAGGAAAAACGCTTATTTTTTAATCTGATTTCCTACCTTAGCTCTTTTGTTCATAGGGCACCAGAGATAAAGATTCAATTTCTCTATAGAAAGAGAGAAAGTTACTATAGAATTATATGGTTTCTATTAAAAAACTAAATGTCCTTAGAAATGAACAAACTCCAGACACATGCACCTGTTCTAAACGTTCTGCTTTAGTGCTTCCCATCCTTGTCGGATACTTGGAAGATGCCTACAACGTCTTTACCCATGG
The DNA here is from genome assembly GCA_963573935.1 of Arctocebus calabarensis. Lineage (NCBI taxonomy): Eukaryota > Metazoa > Chordata > Mammalia > Primates > Lorisidae > Arctocebus > Arctocebus calabarensis. The sequence continues at coordinate 7,542 of CAUYON010037376.1, read as the reverse complement.
CTTCAAAATATGACTGGCACTGTGTCTCCCTCACTTTGCTTCTTATCCCAGCCTGTGGCCCTCTTCCTAGTCTCTAGTGTATGGACACACTAAATGTAAACATTTCTGTGCAATAGACAGGTTCAAAACTCACCTGAAAATTTGATACAATCTTAGAAAACTTCACCACTGTTTAAATGCAAAGTCTGACTTATTTTGCTTTCAGATTCATTCCAGAAAAATAGCCAGGCATTGTGGCAGGTGCCTGTAGACCCAGCTACTCGGGAGGCTGAAGCAAGAGAATCACCTAATCCTAGGAGTTGGAGGTTGCTGTGAGCTTTGTGACACCACGGCACTCTACCAAGGGTGACAAAGTGAGACTGTATCTACTAAAAAAAAAAAAAAAAAAAAATTCATTCACATGTTAACTAAGGCTACTTTCTTACTATGACCACAATTCTCTCTATTTTTTTTCCTGATGATCAAAAATATCTAAAAGAGTCTCTGCCATGTATTAGGTGCTTGATAAATAATAGCTGTTCCATAATAAATTGGAAAAGCCCTGAGTTTAACTTTCAGGTAAAAGTAAATCCGCGTTCATGGTATATATTACTGGCTTGCTGGGTATGTGATCCTAGCTGTTTTGCTTTGCTCTTATAACCATTCATTTCATCTAAGAGCAGGAAATAAACTCTAACATGTGATGATAACTGGAGGTGCTTTCTAATATCAGCGATATCATCACCATCAGAGTTCCCAGCTACTCACTTCATATGAAACTTTACATTTGGCTATTAAAAATACGTTATTTTATTTTTTGATACAACCAGTAATATGGTAAACTCAGCCTCCACATGAGCATGAAGCAACTCAAATCTGTGGGAAACGTGGCAAAGGTACTCTGGGCAGAGCCTGAGGAGAGAGACGCCACAGCCATAAGTGTCTGAGCCTCAGCGGTGTGAAATTGAACCAGATGTGTCCTACCCTAAGATGCTCCCTCTCATCCTTAAAAAAATTGTATTCATTTGTTGATTCGCCAAATATGTGACGTGCTACTACCCATGAGGAGCTGTTCCATGGCCTGTGTACATATGGTATATTCCCACGTCATCTCTGTCCTCATAGAGTTTACCTGGGGAAAAGGAGACAGCAAGCAATCAAATGCATGCTAAATTTCCTGCTTTAAAATTTGAAACTATGATGAGCACTATGAAGAAAACGAACAGAATATCAGGCAGTATTTTAGTAGACACCCAATCTCATCTAGGAGAGAACTGTGGACATAAAGATACTTTTTGCAATCATTTCATAAAAACTAACTGTTACAAAGTACTTAGCAGATGCCCTGGTACGAGAGTGAGGGCTCATAATTGTTCTATGTTTACCGAGGTCCCAATGGTTAGTTTTGCACAAGGATTAAAACTCTAATAAGTATAAAAGGAGGATGAATTAGGTTGCAGGCTGTGTCCCCTGAGGATTTTACAGTTCCACTGAAGATGCAATAGGGATATGGGATTAAATGCCTATGCAATAAACCTCTAAGAATTCATATAAAAAGTTACCAATTTAGTATAGAGTGATCAAAAAATGGTCACAGAGGAGAAGAAATTTAATCTAGGTTCTGAAGGAAGAGTATGTTTTGTATAATTGGAGAGTAAAGGGAAGAGATGTTATTGTGCACCTTTTCTCTTTACTTCCTACATAAGTAAGATTTATTTTAATTTATCCCTTGGTAGGTGATTCTAGGTTAGTGCAGCAGCTCAGTGATGTGATCAAGGACTGAGCTTCTTTTTAGCCTATCCTCCATTATTCCTTGGATGTTCTGAATATTTCTCAAACAAAAAAGCAATAGCAGCTTCAAGCCTCCACAACTGCCTTCAGAGTGAAAGCGAAAAAAAGAATGGTTTTATCTCATTTTTTTTATTTTATCAGACAGAAAATTCTTTTCCAACAACACCCTAACAGATTTCTGACATGTCATCACCCAAAATGGATTGTATGCACATCCTTAAACAATCATTTAATAGAAAAGAAGGAGAGAGCCACAAATGATTTAGATGGAACATGGTTTATCCCCTTACCAGGGTACCTGGTGTTTGGAGAAAAAAAATAGAAGAATTCATCAATAAAAGGACTAAAGGGAAAATGACTTTTAGGGAGGCACTTAACAGCCACACTTCCTTTCCTTCAGCTTTATATGTAAATTTCTCTCCCAAATTCATCTATTCTAAGATCCCAAAGAAGAGCTCCGTCATGGTGTACTGCACCCTGCTCCCCACAAGCTGATGATATTTTCTTCTTTAATAAAGACTCATCACTTTTGTATCTTCATCTTGGACTCCAAATCATGATCAGGTAGAAAAATCTCCTTAAAAAGCCTTCAGGTACACGATGTCACAAAAGATGGAACAGATGGGCGGACGTGTGATGGACTCAAGAAAAATAGTGTTCAACTGTTGTAGACGATAGACTTAGATCCAGAGCGTTTCCTTGGAGGCTTGATGATTAAACAGTCCATGGTATCAGCAGGACTGCCAGTCAGCATGAACGAAAAACTAACCAAGTGAGATATGAAAAAATAAAATTTTCATTTTTTTATATAAAAACATTGGTAATACAAATTACATTTATACATCTCTGATCTGGTAGAGTAGATACCATGAGCAAAGCTCACCCTCCTGAGCTGAAAAAATTTATGGACAAGAAGTTATCACTGAAATTAAATGGTGGCAGACATGTCCAAGGAAAATTAGAGGTATTTGATACTTTTGTGCTAGATGAATGTTTTGAGATGGCAACTAATGGACAACAGAACAATATTAGAATGGTGGTAATACGAGGAAGTAGTATCATCATGTTAGAAGCATTGGAATGAGTCTAAATAATGGTTGTTCCACAAAGATATCCATGTCCCCTCTCCAAAGAGCCTTTACTCTTACATCAAAATTGAGTTATCCACATTTTCATATTAAATTTTTTGTCAAATAAGGTTTTCTAGTAGTGAAAAAAAAAACACTGGTAATTATATATGTGAACTTCTTCCACTTTTAACAAATTCCCACTCAGCATAATATTTGATTGTGTAGCAAAGTATGGGCTTGATTACTGTTTTTTATACAAGTTGCCTGGTGCATACGGATTATAGCAGAAAAGTCCATACTTTTATATTTTGACTTCATTGCATACTGCTTAAACAGCAAGTCCATCTGTTCACAATATCAAACATTTAGAAGCTATATTGGTGAAACAAGAAATGTTATTTACCTGACCCACTAATCTAAGGATGTTTTCCCATCGTACAGCATATGGTACAGAAGAGCCAGATTCATTGATTCACGTACAGTGCATGGAAGGAGAAAATTCACAGGCAATCTTCAAGTTAACTACGATGGAGAAAAGCAGAAACATCCAGATGATACATCTCACACTTTTATGTGGAATAGAGAACTAAAAGTTAGGAAACAATACTTAGGAAATTAAACACTGAGGAAGGGAAAACATTTAGGAATTTGCAAAACTTGAGTGAATTCAGCCCCCCAGCATCGGCTACAGTAAAGCTCCACTTGTTTCTAATTTTTATATTTTATATTTTTCTAATAGGTTACCATTATACTTAAAATGATGGTGAATTGTCTCTGTCTTAATTGTGCCATAGAGCTAAAAGAAAGGGGTGGTCTGGAATCTTCAGTATCTGTACTATGAATGGAGCTGGGAGGCACACATGTCATAGAGCTCACCTGTAACGTTCAGGAAGAATTAAAATCGTTGTTTCCTGCTCTGCTCATTTCAAGTATTTACTCTACTCATGCAATGTTTGTCCCTAGGAACCCAGGGCTCTTGCGTAGTCCTCTTCCCTTCATAAAATATACACATTATTATATTTGTTTAAGACCCTGATTTCTGGACTATAGCATTCCCTTTGGCTGGGAGCAATGGAAGAAATAAAAATTGCAGGGAATGAAAAAAGTATTTCTGTAAAGGGACCAGAAGCAAATGAAATTTCTGAAATCCAAGAAACATTACATTTTCCTCAGTGCTTTGCAGAGATTTAACTTTTTTTTTTTTTTCCTGAGGTGAGTCTTACTTTGTTGCCCTTGGTAGAGTGCTGTGGTGTCATAGCTCACAGCAACCTCAAACTCTAGGACTCAAGGGATCCTCTTGTCTCAGCTTTTCATTTTTAGTAGAGGCAGGGTTTCACTCTTGCTCAGGCTGATCTTGAACTCCTGAGCTCTGGCAATCCACCTGCCTCAGCCTCCCAGAGTGCTAGGATTATAGGAGTGAGCCACCGTACATGGCCTGAGATTTAATGTTTTGACCAGAAGTCATTCCAGAAGACCTGGACATCATGCATAGCCAAGAAATGATGGTGGAGATGGACAAAGACACAATCTAGAAGCCTAGAGCACTCCCCACTGCTTAAAGATGTGAAGTCCTCAAGGACTGACCTCATCATTTTGCCTTTATGGGTTGCAAAGGGTGGAGGTGATGCAACTCCACCATCCTGAAGCTGAGTAATGGGGAGAAAGAGAGAGAGAGAGAGATGATTGAGGTTTAAGGGTAAAAATGGCTTTTCTTGCTACTGATAAGATACTGTACAGTGAACGAAAGCAAATGGCTATCACATTTTAAACAAAAGTATGGAAACCACCTCAGGCATTCAGACAGAAAAAAAGTAATCAAAGATTGAAAAAAAAAGACAGAAACTCAACTATTTCAGGCTTCTGTCTGCATGTACAGTGAGCACCTGATGTTTCTTTGAATTCATCAAGCACTTGAAACTCATTGATGCTTTTATAAAACTTATGATAACATTTAATGGTGCATTTTAGAATGACAGTAAGTTCTGGTTAGTAGAATGTTTCTTGATGACTTTGAGCTACACAGGGTAGATTTGCTTTTCTGAAACATTCTGTCTAGCACCTAGCATGAGAGTACTTCATATTTCTACATTAAAAAGCTATCTCCATGAACTTGGCCTAAATTCAGACTTATCATCCATGAATGCACAGGATGGATGAAATCAATTTTAAATCAGCAAACCGAATTGCGGAAATGTGAACTAAATATATGCTGTCATTCTATAAAGTTGACTCAAGAAAACCGGGTCCTTATGAAATATCCTGTGATTACAGCAGATCTTCTGGTGAATAAATAAACTATTTCTGCTTAATATACTTCTCCAATACACTTGACAACAAGGAGAAATAAACAATGGTCTTAAGAATAAAAACAACTACCATCCAAAAAGTTGAAAAGTCAACATCCTCAGTTCTGTGTCATGACACATAGTAAATAGAACAATATTCTGACAATAATAGGTGATATACACATATAGTGAGTAATTACCTTAGGCTTAGAAGTTTACATTGATTACCTTATTGAATCCTGACAATCCATGTGATGTTAGCACTATTAGTGTACTCATAGTGTATTTCATTTGGTTATAACTTATATTTAGTACTCAGTTCCATAAAATTAGAGTTTGAAAGAGGATATTTCTCATTTCTGGGACTACACTCTTAACCATTATGCTTGGCAAAAGATTTAGACAGATTCTGACTTTTGATGATTAATAATAATAAATGACTTACACATGCTATAGTCCTTTTGGTTTTCTATCCGTATCACATGTGATTCCTAGCAGACAGGTGAAGAGGTTCACTAACTGCGGCCATATAGTTGGTATTCACCAGAGTAGATACCTACGTCCTCCTGACTCTGTTCATGAATATCTCCATGTTTTTCTATTCCACAGGAATAACCTATGCGTTTTTAAAACCCAGCAATGAAAAATGTTATTGAATGTTATGTTCTTTCTTTCTAATATGAAATACCTTATACTTTTTTAGTAATATAAACTATAGTCTCTTTCATCTGTATTTGAGTTTGGTAAGCCTGTCCTAATAACATAATTTTTCATTATTCTGGAGGCTAGAGGTTAGAGATCGGTGTTAATTTTTTTATGAGCCCTCTCTCAAAAATGGTATATGACCATTTTTTCATCTTCTACCTGCGTCTTCAAATTATTCTCTCTGTGTCTAGGCCCAAATCTCTTCTTAGAAGGACAACACTCAGATTGTTTTTAGGTCCATCTTTTTGGCCTCATTTTAACTTAATGACCTCTTTAAAGGCTCATCTCTTAATATAGTAAGTAATATTCTGAGGTACTAGGGTTAGGGATTCACATATGAATTTGGCTGGCAACATGATTCAGCCCATAACAGTCTGGAAGAGTCGAACTCCTTGCTAACATTTTAGAATTCAAAAATCAAAAATCTCTACCCTTTTTAGCACAAACTAGTGAAAAGTATTCTATGTAAGTGGTTTAAAGAGAATAGTGACTTTTAGCTGGGATGTCAAATTCCTTCAGAGCAAGAAAAATATCACAAAAATCCTTTGTGTCCCAGCACCTTTCCACAATTTTGAATAAGTTAAAACCCAGGCAACTATCCTTTCAGTAACTATTCTTATGATAGTCACATGAGGTACTTTTGAAATAATTTATTGCTGTCTCTAGATTATTACTTTTTTTTATTGCTGGGGAATCATTGAGGCTACAATGTGCCAGGTTACACTGCTTGCATTTGACGGGTAAAGTTCCTCTAATAATAGTGTCCCATCCCCAAGAGATGTGTCACACACCATGGCCCCATATCCTCTCCCTCCTTCCCTCTCTCCCCTCTCCCATTCCCCACCCCACCCCCACCATGTCCTGTAATCAATTGTCCTCATATCAGAATTGAGTACATTGGATTGTTGCTTCTCTGTTCTTATGATACTTTACTAAGAAGAATGTGTTTCAACTCCATCCAAATTAATACAAAGGATATATAAAGTGACCACCATCGTTTTTAGTGGCTGATAGTATTTCATGCTATACATATACCACAGCTTATTAATCCATTCCTGGATGGGTGGGCATTTAGGTTTTTTCCACAATTTGGCAACTGTAAATTGAGCTGTAATAAGCAGTCTAGTGCAAATGTCCTTAGATGCTCCCTAATGGGATTGCAGGACCAAATGGGAAGTCTAGTTTGAGTTCTATAAAGATCCTCCAAACTTCCTTCCAAAAGGGTTGTGTTAGTTTACAGTCCCACCAGCAGTGTAAAAGTGTTCCCTTCTCTCCACAACCACTCCAGCATCTGCAGTTTTGAGATTTTGTGATGCGGGCCATTCTCACTGGAGTTAGATGGTATCTCAGGGTGGTTTTGATTTGCATTTCTCTAATAATTAGGGATGATGAGCATTTTTTCATATGTTTGTTAGCCATTCGTCTGTCTTCTTCAAAGAAGGTCCTATTCATGTCTCTTGCCCATTGATTTATGGGATTGTTGGCTTTCTTCATGTGGATTAATTTGAGTTCTCTATAGATCCTGGATATCAAGCCTTTGTCTGATTCAAAATATGCAAATATCCTTCCCATTGGGTAGGATGTCTATTTGCTTTGGTTGTTGTCTCCTTACCTGTACAGAAGCTTCTGAGTTTAATTAAGTCCCATTTGTTTATTTTTGTTGTTGTTGCAATTGCCACGGCAGTCTTCTTCATGAAGTCTTTCCCTAGGCC
>CAUYON010037374.1:0-12256 GCA_963573935.1 Arctocebus calabarensis | reverse complement strand
ACAGGCGCCCACCACAATGCTCAGCCATTTTTTGGTTGCAGCCGTCATTGTTTTGTTTGGCTGGCCCGGGCTGGATTCGAACCTGCCAGCTCAGGTGTACGTGGCTGGCGCCTTAACCCGTTGAGCCACAGGCGCTGAGCCTATTTTTCTATTTTTTAAAAAATTTTATTTATTTATTTTTAAACAGATTTTCACTATATCGCCCTTGGAGCATGCCATAGCGTTACAGCTCACAGCAACTTCAACTCTTGGATTTATGCGATTCTCTTGCCTCAGCCTCCCAAGTATCTGGGACTGCAGGTGCCCGCCAAATATGCCTGGCTTTTTGTTGTTGTTGTTAGCTGACCGGGGCCGGTTTGGAACCTGTCACCCTTGGTATATGGGGCCAGCGCCCTTCCCACAGAGCCATAGGCACCTACCTATTTCAAATATTTTATTTTTATTTATGAGACAGAGCCCCTTGGTAGAGGGCCATGGCATCATAGCTCACAGCAACCTCAAACTCTTGGGCTTAAATGTTCCTCTTGCCTCAGCCTCCCAAGAAGCTAGGACTACAGGCATCTGCCACAAAGCCTGGCTATTTTTAGAGATAGGTCTCGCTCTTGTTCAGGCTGGTCTGAACTCCTGAGCTCAGACAATCCACTGCCTTGCCTCTCAGAGTGCTAGGATTACAGGTGGGAGCCACTGAGCCTGACCCATTGCAAATATTTTAAAAGGTTAAAACTGTATGTAATAAAAAATCTCCCATTTTTGTCTCCCATCCACCCCTTAGCATGTACTTTCAGACTTTATGCATATAATACAAGCGTGATTGTATTATATATATTCTCTCTATATATATGTATATATATAAAATATTAACTCCTTCACACAAAGGGTAGCAAACTGATATGTGCAGTCTATCCTATACCTTCCTTTTTTCACTTTATATTTTTTAAAGTTTTGGCAGAGTTCAACACTCATTTCATATACAGGAAAAAGATCTTTTGTGTAATTTTCTCAAGAATAAAGAAAACCAGAAGGGGCTCGGTGCCTGTGGCTCAACGGGCTAAGGCGCCAGCCACGTACACCTGAGCTGGCAGGTTCGAATCCAGCTTGGCCCACCAAAAGACAATGACGGCTGCAACCAAAAAATGGCAGGGCGTTGTGGCAGGTGCCTGTAGTCCCAGCTACTTGGGAGGCAGAGGCAGGAGACTCGCTTGAGCCCAAGAATCGGAGGTTGCTGTGAGCTGTGATGCCACAGCACTCTATCCAGGGTGATAGCTTGAGGCTCTGTCTCAAAAAAAACAAAAACAAAAAAACAACCAGAAGCGTAACACAATTCCTAGTGAACATTTAGAGGACCCTCCATCTAACAAAAGAATGTCAGAAATTATAATGATATGCAGTGATGAATGAGAAATGTTTCTGCCACAAAAGGGTCCTTGATTTAATGAAAAAAGACTAAGATTCTAGACTTATGGCGTTTCACTGGATGATTAAATATTAAAGCACCCCAAAGTTTGTGCTGTGTAAGGACTCACTTACATAGATGTATTTACAAGAGTCTTGAACAAACTAGAAAAAAAAAATACCTCGTTAGTATTTATTTAAAGTAGTGTTCCTAATAAATTTACTTTCCAAAAAAATAGTGCTCTTTTTGTGCTTTGTTTGAAGGCACAATGAAATCCTTACCAAGACATTATCAACATGGGCCTCTATACAAGTACATTGCCCTGAACTGCCAAGTGCATTTTAATTAAAGGAGTTGGCTATCTTAGTGTTTAGTGCTTATTTTTGCCAGAAGAAGGAGCTACTGGGATGGACTTTGGTTTTAGTAACGAAGCCTGCAGCGCTCCCACGCGGTTGTGGTTGGCCAAGCAATTTATGCTTTTATATTTCTACTTCAGGAGGCTTGCTTGCTCATCAGTAAAAGTTAATTTACTTGAGGGCGGGGCGCGGTAGCTCACGCCTGAAATCCCAGCACTCCGGGAGGCCGAGGTGGGTGGAGCTCAACCTTAAGCTCTCAAGTTCCAGACCAGCCTGAGCCAGAGCGAGACCTTGTCTCTAAAAATAGCCGGGTGTTGCGGCATCCCCAGCTAGTTGGGAGGCCGAGGCAAGAGAAATGCTTAAGCCCAGAAGTTTGAAGTTGTTGGGAGCTGTGATGCCACAACACTCCACCGAGGAGGACAAAATGAGACTCCAGGGAGGTGCCGGCTCCGTGGGTAGGGCGCCGGCCCCATGTACCTAGGGTGACGGGTTCAAACCCAGCCCTGGCCAAACTGCAACAAAAAATAGCCGGGCGCTGTGGCGGGCGCCTGTAGTCCCAGCTACTCCGGAGGCTGAGGCAAGAGAATCGCCTAAGCCCAGGAGTTGGAGGTTGCTGTGAGCTGTGTGATGCAACGGCACTCTACCCAGGGCGATAAAGTGAGACTCTGTCTCTACAAAAAAAAGAGACTCCGTCTCAAAAAAAAAAAAAAAAAAGTTAGGCTCGGCACCTGTGGCTCAATGGGCTAAGGCGCCAGCCAGCCACGTACACCTGAGCTGGCGGGTTCGAATCCAGCCCAGGCCCGCCAAACAACAATGATGGCTGCAACCAAAAAATGGACGGGCGTTGTGGCGGGCGCCTGTAGTCCCAGCTACTTGGGGGGCGGAGGCAAGAGACTGGCTTGAGCCCAGGAATTGGAGGTTGCTGTGAGCTGTGATGCCACTGCACTTTATCCAGGGTGACAGCTTGAGGCTCTGTCTCAAAAAAAAAAAAAAAAGGAACCTGGTATATCTCCCGAAGTTGATGTTCCTTGTGTCTGACGCCTTACTTTACGTCTGCTTTCTACCATTGTGGTCCAGTCCTAACCCACTATATATGCCCCCAGTTAGAATAACAAACTAGTACATGCTCTCAGTTTGCCACTGCCTTATTATATGATTCTAACTGCACAAGCCCATCCTTGGGCATGATTTTTGGCTGTATTCCCTGGGGAGTTGTTTAAGCAGTTCTGCTATCAGTTTTAGTAAGTCACAAAAGCAACATAAACATACTCCCTACCAACTCATATTCCTCTTTTGTGTGATCTCAAAAAAATTGAATATCCTTCTTTCATCTCTCCTTTATTTATTTTTTTCTGACCTCTTCATGCTGAAGAAACCGGTGAGGCAACAGAGTAACTGATGGAAGAAGGAAAAGTTCAAAACACTTCCCAGAAGTGCAAAAGCACGCAGGTTAGACCAGCAAATCCCTTTACACCCACCCACCCCAACCCCCACGCACTTCAAGGTGGAAGTGGAAATAAAGTGTGGACTTGGGGTACCTCAGAGGACTTTGGCTCATATAACACGCACTCCTCTCTGCTTAGCCATTCCCTCCCCTTGGCCCCTCCTTTTGCTTCCCCTCCCGCCCCCCCACCCCCGCAACTCTTCAGGATAAACGCAATTGGGTTGCAGGGATGAGTGACCCAGCGAGGCACAAGTACAGCGGGAGAGTCGGCCTCAATGTCACGCCTACGTAAGTCTGCCTTCTTTTCACATTAGAACGCCGACTCTGTCCATCCAGCCGGATTCTGGCTCCGGAGAAGAGCGCCACCAGAACTCCAAGAAGGAGCCTGCAAAGCCACCACCTTCTTCCCACGCGGACACCACCACAGCAAGCGCTAGTATTCGTTGCGCCTACGCAGGCTCAGGCCCCGGCGCCGGCACGGAGGGGCGGAGCTTGAGCCTGAGAGACGTGGACGTGGACCAGGGGCTGGGCTGCTATTCACCAATAGAAAACGGAGAGAGAGACACTTGCCCACATTTTATCCAATCACCCATCTTTTGGCCTGGAGAGGCAAGCGTTGACCATGTGGAGTGCGCACAGTCACGTGAGGTAACAAGGTAAATACGGCCACGTGGCTTTTTTTCCTGTGGGCTTGGGCGAACCGTGAGGTTACACTGTACAGTCGTTGAAGCAATACTTAACGAGCATGTGTGATCTGTTGGACACAGTGAAGGTACTGTGCTAAGACTAGGCGAGATGGCTTAGGCCTGTAATCCTAGCACTCTGGGAGGCCAAGACGAGTAAATTGCTTCGGATCAGGAGTTAGAGATCAACCTAAGCAAAAGCGACTCCGTCTCTACTAAAAATAGAAATAACTAGCTGGGCGTTGTGGCTGGCGGGCGCCTGTAGCCCTAGCTACTATGATGCCAAGGCACTTTAGTCTGGCAGCAGAGTGAGAAAAAAAAATACTGTGTAATCTTGCCTTCAAAATGCTGTCACTCACGTTTATTTATTCAACTCATTCAAATTATCCTAGCCACTGTGCAGGTCTTTCCTATATCCAACTTCTCCTAATGGGCACCTAGAAAATGCTCATTCAAAGATTGATAAAGACATTTATTTTCTTTCTTCCAAGTGAAAAAAAAAGGGGTTGATTTTTACGTCAGAGGATATGGTTTTGGTTTTGTTTTGAGACAGGGTCTCATACTGTCACCGGTGAGAAAGAGTGGCCTCATCATAGCTCACTGCAAAACTCCTAGACTCAAGCAATCCAACTCCCTCAGCCTCCTGAGTAGCGGGGACTACAGGCACTCACCACCATGCCTGACTAGTTTTTCTTTTTCTTTTCTTTTTTTGAGACAGAGCCTCAAGCTGTTGCCCTAGGTAGAGTGCTATGGCATCACAGCTCACAGCAACCTCAAACTCTTGGGCTTATGCGATTCTCTTGCCTCAGCCTCCCAAGTAGCTGGGACTACAGGCGCCCACCACAACACCTGGCTATTTTTTTGTTGTAATTGTTGTTGTTTAGCAAGCCCAGGCTGGGTTCAAACCCACCACCCCGGTGTATGTGGCCAGTGGCCTAACCACTGAACAACAGGCGCTGAGCCATGATTTTTCTATTTTTTGTATTGATGGGATCTCGCACTTGCTCAGGCTAGTCTCAAACTCCTGGCCTCAAGCAGTCCTCCTACCTTGGCCTCCCAAAGTGGCAGGATTACAGGTATGAGCTCCCATGCTTTTAGCCAGAGGATTTTTTTTTTAGCCTTCCTATATCCTTTAGTATACCTGTAACTCTGTTTTTCTTCTTGTTTGTTTTGTTATCTGGAAAAGAAACATAAACACCAATGTCACCTTTATTTCATCCAAACTGGAGTTTGCTATTTCTTTCCATTAAAGAAAGATAGTAGGCATATTAAGGCCTTTCCAGTTTGTTGAAGGCTACGGCCAGGTCTAACTTACTTGTACATCTCCTGAAAGTTCCATGTAGCACAGCATGCAAAGAATGCAATCTGTGTTGGTGAATTTGAATTTGAGAGTTCCAATCAGGCCTTCCAAATAATCAAAAAGACTGGGAGCACTAATGACTGGCCCTTCATTTAGCATTTAGCAATCATTTATTGAGTGTCCTCTATGGTGCCAAGTACAGTACTAGGCAGTAGTAGATAATACAAGAGTGACCTCACTCTTCCTCCAGTGAGTTTCACTGCCTGATGGAACCTCTCTGAATTATCCAGATTCGGGTTCTAAGCTCATCTGTGCCCCTCAGGAATGAGTTATCTTTGGCAAATCATTTGCCTCTTTAAGCCAGTTCTCTCATCTCTAAAATGTGGATATAATAGATACAGACTTTGAGGATAATGAGATAATTGCACAAAATACATGGCATCATCTGGAGTATATAAAGCATAGCATATGTAAAGATGCCATTTTGAAGAGTAGGAATAAAAAGTCTCAAAGGAGGGTGGCCCAGTTTATACCGAAGTTGGCGGTTCAAACCCGGCCTCGGCCAAACTGCAAAACAGAAAAATAGCTGGGCATTGTGGCAGGCGCCTGTGGTCCCAGCTACTCTGGAGGCTGAGACAAGAGAATCGCCTAGGCCCAGGAGTTGGAGGTTGCTGTGAGCTGTGTGATGCCACAGCACTCTACCAAGGGCGATAAAGTGAGACTTTGTCTCTACAAAAAAAAAAAAATCTCAAAGCATACTGAATTGCAGACAGCTAATAACCCTACATCATTGTCTTGAGGCCAGCCCCAAATACATTCATCCTCAGTGCAGAGTAGGTGTTCAGTAAATAATTGTTGAACGGATGAATAAAATGAAGGAAAAATTAGGTCAAAGGATAAGTCCAGACACACTCTCTTCTTCAAAGGGAAGTTCCTTTGCTGCCCACCACACATCCAGAAGTGGCAGCTGTTCTGTCAGCTTCCAGTGGCTTCTTATAGTCCCGGTATTTTTTTCTTTTCTAATTCAGTTTCTTTCTCTGCTGCTTCCCATTTGCTGTGGTGAATTTTAATGCCAATGTAGTCATACATACTCATAGACAGCTTTGGCTAGGTGACTTTAGCGGTTAAGAACTCTGGCATTGCCATCAGACAGACATAGTCAACTCCTGATTATCATTTATGTGATCTCAGGCAAACAACTTAAATTCTCTGAGATTTTGTTTATTTATTTATTTTTAACTGTACACAGATGGTATTCTCTGAGATTTTAGTTCTTCATCCATGAAGGGGAGACAATAATACTAATCTCACAGAGATAGTTTGAATATTTATTATATATATGTGTATGTTTTAAGATAAAAGGTCTGACTCTGTCCCTCAGGATGAGTGCAGTGGCACAATCATAACTGACTGTAGCCTCTAATTTCTGGGCTTCAGTGATCCTCCTGCCTTAGTCTCCCAAGTAGTTGGGACTGACTACTGGTTGTGCCACCATGCCCAGCTAATTGGTTTGAACATTGAATGAGATGAGATGTGGAAAGGTCTCAGCACAGGGTAGTACATAGTAAGTGCTTGGAAAATGGAAGCTGTTATTTTTAGATTTGATGACTACAATGTAAAAATCAGCTTATAGAGTGTGATAAACTTTTTGAAGGGCTTAGAGAAGAAAATATTAGTAGTTGTAGAAAAAATGGTTTCACACAATAGAAAATGGAGGCACAGGCATGGAGGGGGGCAAAGATCTGGCTCAAACTAAATAAGAGCACCCCCTTCAGGCAAAGCAGGGTAGTGATTCAGCATGTGTGTTCTGGTGTCAGACTCCCAGGGTTCAAACACCTTCTCTGCTGCTTACTGAAGATAGCGCTGGGCAAATGACCTCTCTTATTGACCCTCAGCTTAGAAAAATAAGATTTGCTGGGCGGCACCTGTGACTCAAGGAGTAGGGTGCCAGTCCCATATGCTGGAGGTGGCAGGTTCGAACCCGACCCCAGCCGGAAAAAAAAATGCAAAAAAAAAGAAAGAAAAATAAGATTTGCTAATAGTCCTAATACAGAGAACTGTACAGAGGATTTAGGAACACAGGGTCCTGCTATGGAGTATAATCAGTAGATTGTGGTTATTGATCACTATTCAGTTTTCAAGGCGCTAATTCAACTTCTGCTTCCAAAGCTGAAAGGAATAATGTTCACCAAAGACCGTTGGAGACTTAGTTATGGACAGCAGCCAGAGAATAAAACAATCTCCCAGGGTGCAGTTTTTCAACAAGTTGCTTTATTGGAGGCGAAGGCAAGGAGGTGGGTAAGAGATGACACTTTTGAGAGGTGATTCTTAGTTCTGACAATACTTGTTAGTGTTCAGGTTCTTGTTCTCTATGTTGTATGGCGCCTTTGAAAAGCATATGGCAGCATTTCGGTCACAGTTGCAAATGAAGGCCTGGCAGTCTTTGTTTTTGCCTGGAAAGGGACAAAAGAAGAGGCCTGAGACAAAGTAGATCCTGCTATGTACAATCCAGAAGCAGGAAGAATTAATTGGAATAAGCTGGTGTCCACATTTAAGCTTGACAGATTAAGGGAGTAAAAATATATCAGGATGCCTAATTAAATTTAGCATTTAGATAAACAATGAATGCAATATTGGGGACATATAGCAAACAATGATTTGGTCAAATTTAACTAATTGTTTTATATGGTGGTCATAGGTCCTTAGGTGGTCATTTTCCTGCCTTTTGGAAAGTCTTGTCTATTTCACATTACTAAATGAACTTGCTGATTTAAAAATCTGTATAACTAAAGATCTCTGACAACATTGGCATGTAATTATAAATCCAATTGAAAAGATTAAAATATATACTCAGGGCAGAAAAGTATTGTACATTTCAACTTAGTGAAGTTTGGTGAGCCAGTTTCTCTACTTTATTTTTTTATTTATTTTTATTTTTTGTTGTTGTTGAGACAGAGTCCCACTATGTTGCCCTCAGTAGAGTGCTGTTGTATCACAGCTCACAGCAACCTCCAACTCTTGGGCACAAGCAATTCTCTTGCCTCAGCCTCCCAAGTAGCCCACCACAACACCCAGCTATTTTTTTTTTTTTTTTTTTGGTTGTAGTTATCATTGTTGTTTGGCAGGCGCAGGCTAGATTCAAACCCACCAGCTCTGGTGTATGTGGCTGGCTCCCTAGTCACTTGAGCCACAGGCGCTGAGCCTCAAATAGTTTATTTTTATTTTAATTTTTGGGGGAAAGTCTTACTTTGTCACCCAGGTTAGAGTGCCATGACATCAGCCTAGCTGATAGCAACGTCAAGCAATTTTCCTGATTCAGCTTCCCAAGTATCTGGGACTGCAGGTGTACACCACAATGCACAGCTAATTTTTTTTGTTTTAGTAGAGATGGGAGTCTTGGTCTTGCTCAGGTTGGTCTTGAACTCCTGAGCTCAGGCAATCCTCCTGCCTCAGCCTCCCAGAGTACTAAGATTATAAGTGTGAGCCTATCTTCAGTAATCTTTCTTTTTTTTTTTTTTTTTTTTTTTGGAGACAGTCTCATTTTGTCACCCTCAGTAGAGTCTGTGATGTCATAGCTCACAGCAATCTCAAATTATTGGGCTCAAATGATTCTCTTTGCCTCAGCCTCCAAGTAGCTGGGACTACAGGTGCCCTCCACAACACCCAGCTATTTTTAGACCTGGGGTCTTGCTCTGGCTCAGGCTGGTCTTGAACCCATAAGCTCATGCAATCCACCCACCTCGGCCTCTCAGAGTGCTAAGATTACAAGCATGAGCCACTGAACCCGACTGATCCTTTCTTTTAAAATTCACAAATGTGGCTCAGCACCTGTGGCTCAGCGGGCTAAGGCGCCAGCCACATACACCTGAGCTGGTGGGTTCGAATCCAGCCTGGGCCCACCAAACAACAATGATGGCTGCAACCAAAAAATGGCCGGGCGTTGTGGCGGGCGCCTGCAGTCCCAGCTACTTGGGATGCAGAGGCAAGAGACTCGCTCGAGCCCAGGAATTGGAGATTGCTGTGAGCTGTGATGCCATAGCATTCTATCCAGGGGTGAGAGCTTGAGGCTCTGTCTCAAAAAAAAAAAAAAAAAGAAAGAAAAAATAATAATAATAAAATAAAATTCACAAATGTTTTCCTTTCTCAGTAAACTTCCATTAAAGTACAAATTAGCATTTAATTAGATTATAAAGTGCTCACAGTGAGATAATTCTTTAGTGAGTTATTGTTAATTATTATAATATGAATAAGTGCCCTCTAATACAGGCATCTTGGCCTGGTTATGGGGAAAGTAGGTGCTGCATTAAAAAGAAATTGTTGGGCTCGGCACCTGTGGCTCAGTGGGCTAAGGCGCCAGCCACGTATACCTGAGCTGGCGGGTTCAAATCCAGCCCCCAGGCTCCCCAAACAAAACAACAATGACAGCTGCAACCAAAAAATGGCCGGGCGTTGTGGCGGGTGCCTGTAGTCCCAGCTATGTGGGAGGCGGAGGCAGGAGACTTGCTTGAGCCCAGGAATTGGAGGTTGTTGTGAGCTGTGATGCCACAGCATTCTACCCAGGGTGACAGCTTGAGGCTCTGTCTCAATAAAAAAAAAAAAGAAAGAAAGAAATTGTTGGTTTGGGCACAGTGATATAGGAAAATGGTCATGACAGGGTAATAAGTGAGAAAATGTAGAATGCAAGGTTGTATCTAGGGCTGGGTGCAGTGGCTCACGCCGGTACTCCTAGCACTTTGGGAGGCTGAGGCTGGTGGATCGCCTGAGCTCAGGAGTTCGAGACCAGCCTGAGCAAGAGTGAGACCCCATATCTATGAATAGCCGGACATTGTGGCATGCACCTGTAGTCCCAGCTACTTGGGAGGCCGAGGCAAGAGGATTCCTTGAGTCCAAGAGTTTGAGGTTTCTGTAAGCTAAGTATGACTCGACAGCACTATACCAAGGGCAAAAAAGTGAGACAATGTCTCAAAAAAAAAAAAAAAAAAAAAATTATATCTAGGCTATGCATTCGTCAAATATTTATTTAGAATCCACTAATTCCCAGGCACCGCTTTAGAATCTGGGGACAGATTCTAAAGAAGAAAATAGACAACAATCCCTGTTCTTACAAATCTCCAGCTATGTGTCTCCCCTGCTGTCACTTTACATTGTATTGGGAAAATGGAAAATAACTAACTCCTAGATTTAAGTGATCCTCCTGCCTACAGGCGCCTGCCAGAAGGCCTGGCTAATTTTTCTATTTTTGGCAGAGATGGGGTCTCAATCTTGCTTAAGCTAGTCTCAAACTCCTAACCTGAAGGAATCGATCGTCCTGCCTCAGCCTCCCAGAATGTTAAGATAACAGGCATTAGCCACCATGCCTGGCCTGCTCTTTTTATTAAATAAGGAAACAATCAGAGAGAAGATTTATAGAAACTCCAAAACCTTATAGAACTGTGTTCAAAAACTGAACACCATTAATTTTTTTTTTTTTTTTCAGTTTTTGGCCGGGGCTGTGTTTGAACCCGCCACCTCCAGCATATGGGGCTGGCGCTCTACTCACTGAGCCACAGGTGCCGCCCACCATTAATGTTTTGAAAAATTTTTTTAAATCCTAAAAGCATAATAATTTCATAAAATCATTTCAATATGAAACAATTTATTTTTTTATTTTTTGTTGTTGTTGTTGAGACAGAGTCCCACTATGTCACCCTTGGTAGAGTGTTGTGGCATCACAGCTCATAGAAACCTCAAACTCTTGGGCTTAAGAAATTCTCTTACTTTAGCTTCCCAAGTAGCTGGGACTATAGGTGCCTGTCACAACGCCCAGCTATTTTTTGTTGCAGTTGTCATTGTTGTTTAGCTGGCCTGGGCCAAGTTCAAACCTGCCACCCTCAGTGTATGTGGCTGGCACTATAACCACTGTGCTACGGGCGCCAAGCTGAAACAGAATTTAAAAGATCAAAGTGTCAAATTTGACAGATAAAAAATCTGTGATTCAAAGGTGTCTGAAGCCAAAATGTTAGTTATTTGTGGCCTTCGTAAAACAAAGTTCCAGGCTCAGCAACTGTGGCTCAAGCGGCTAAGGCGCCAGCCACATACACCTGAGCTGGCGGGTTCAAATCCAGCCACGCCCCCCAAACAACGACGTGTGGAGGCGTTGTGGTGGGTGCCTGTAGTCCCAGCTACTTGGGAGGCGGAGGTAGGAGAATCGCTTGAGCCCAGGAGTTGGAGGTTGCTGTGAGCTGTGATGCCACAGCACTCTACCCAGGGCAACAGCTTGAGGCTCTGTCTCAAAAAAAAAAAAAAAAAATTCCAGACCAGACTCAAACCTCTCCTATCTTGGCTGGGTGTGGTGACTCATGACTGTAATCCTAGCACTCTGGGAGACCGAGCTGGGTGGATTGCTTGAGACTCTGTCTCAAAAAGAAAAAGTTTAGTGGGCTAAAATACAAACGAACACCACCACTTATGATTTGTGTGACTTAGCAGATAGTTCAGCCTTCTGAGCCTCATCTGTAAAATCGTATCCATCCCGGCTCAGCACCCGTAGCACAGTGGTTACAGCGCCAGCCACATACACCAAAGGTGGCGGGTTCAAACCTGGCCTGGGCCAGCTAACTAACAATGACAACTGCAACAAAAAATAGCCGAGCATTGTGGTGGGCACCTGTAGTCCCAGTTACTTGGGAGGCTAAGGCAAGAGAGGCTGAGGCAAGAGAATCACTTGAGTCCAAGAGTTCACTTTTGCTGTGAGCTGTGATGCCACAGCACTTTACCCAGGGTGACATAGTGAGACTCTGTCTCAAAAAAAGAAACAAAAATACACCCATTCCATAGTGTTGCTGTGAGGATTAAAGAAGACACTGTCAGCTCGGCGCCTGTGGCTCAATGGGCTAAGGCACCAGCAACGTACACCTGAGCTGGCGGGTTCAAATCCAGCCCGGACCCACCAAACAACAATGACGGCTGCAACCAAACAATAGCCGGGTGTTGTGGCGGGCGCCTGTAGTCCCAGCTACTTGGGAGGCAGAGGCAAGAAACTCACTTGAGCCCAGGATTTGGAGATTGCTGTGAGCTATGGCGCCACAACACTCTATCCAG
>CAUYON010037372.1:0-10375 GCA_963573935.1 Arctocebus calabarensis | reverse complement strand
TGGTTTGAGTCATACTCTTGACAAAGTTACATGTTAATTTGCTGCTTCAGCTCATATACAAATGGATGAAAATTAATCTATAAGTTTAAGAATTAACAAAATGTGTTAGATTACTAAAAGAGTAGTAGATTGGGGACTATCGAGTTTAGCCAGTGGAAGCATAGTGAAGAAGGATAAATTTGAAATGGGATATGCTGGATTCAATTTACATTTTCTCTCAGAACATGCATAAAACAATTTTGGTTAGCAAAATATATAGATTTTATAAACCTGACATTTGGATTCAACATTGGCCCTCTACTCCTTACTAATTACTATTATTATTATTTTTCTTTTTGTTGCACTTTTTGGCCGGGTCTGGGTTTGAACCCCCACCTCAGGCATATGGGGCTGGTGCCCTACTCCTTGATTTGTAGGCACCACCCTATTATTATTATTATTATTATTATTATTATTTTTAGAGACAGAGTCTCACTTTATTGACCTCTGTAGAGTGCTGTAGCATGACAGCTCACAGCAACCTCCAGTTCCTGGGCTTAGGCTATTCTCTTGCCTCAGCCTTCTGAGTAGCTGGGACTACAGGCACCCACCATAATGCCTGGCTAATTTTTTTGTTGCAGTTTGGCTGGGACCAGGTTTGAACCTGCCACCCTTTGTATATGAGGCTGGTGCCCTACCCACTGACCCACAGGCACTGCCCCCTCCTTACTAATTCTTTACTCGCTTGGGGTTTTGTTCCTCTGACTGTGCTTATTCATATATTAACAGAGATATATTTCTTTATCTCTCAAAGGGGCTGTGTGGATTAACTAGGACAGTATATGGAAGTTCTGTCACATATGGGTGATACATAATCCATGTCCAGTAAGGGTCAGTTGTGTTTGTCTTCTTCCCTTTCCCCTTTGGAATCTTAGTTTCCTTATCTCTAGAAGAAGAAGGTGTAACAAACCTAATATAAACAAACATAGTATAACTGTATACTACAGTTATTGAAATGAATACGTTTTTACATGAAGAAGCTTTGCAAACTTTGAAGCAATGTCAGCTTTTTGAAAGTGTTGATAAAAAGGATGATCATGATGGACTCATAAAAGAGGTGAGCTTTTTGCTGGTTCATTATCATTTAAAGTAAAGGGTATGGTAATTAAAATATTTCTAAATGGAGAAGAGGAGGATTTATCACCTCACCCTAGAAATATCCCATTCAGGATCCCAAAGCTATTTTATTTTATGCTATCCTCACCAAGTTTGCTCTAATAATTCTATGAATAGATTTTCATAGAAGGTCCAATGCCTTGAATCAAAAGTATCAATTATCAGATAAAGTTTATCCATCTTTGTGAATTTTTTAACTTAATATCTGGATTTTTAAAGAAATCTGTTATATGTCTAGTTATGTGATACGATAGCAAAATGATTTATAAAATAGCATGTCAAGAATTAAGATGTCAGAATTTATTATTACAACAGCTTGAAAAGCTGAATAAAGTCCCCCAATTTAAAAATAGTATTTAAAATAGAATTAAAGACCCTTCATTATCCGAATTTACATGTCATTTCTAATATTTGTTTCATTTCTCTTCCTAGTCCCATTCCAAATCCTATATTCCAAGCTTTTTTTATGCAATTTCCAAATTCAATTTTTTAAATATATAATTTATATACTATAAAATGCACCCATTTTATGTCTACATTTTGAAGAGTTTTCATAAATGTGTATATACATACACATAGTGACTAATCTACTATTAATCTTATTCACTAAATTTTACATTTTAGATGTTGCATTTTTGTCATCAATTCTCTTTTTCACGTGTTTCCTTTCTATCTTCACTTTAGTAACAATGTCCTTTAATCCTTGAACATATTAAGCATATTTAAAACACATTCTAACATCCTTCTCTGCTAATTTTATTGTCTATTAGTTCTGGCTGTTCTTATTGATTAAATACTATTACTATGGGTCACATTTTTCTCTGTCTATGTTTAATAATTTTTATGTTGAATGCATGAAATTTTGACTATACGTTGTTAGGTGTCTTGAATTTTGTTTTCTTCTTTTAAAGAGTTTTGGTTGTTTTGGTATTGATTCCTTTCAGAGTTTTCACGTTTGCTTGGTAGGCAATTAAGTTACTTGCAAACCAGGTTGACTTTTTCCTCTTTGTTCTTCCCTTGGTTCACAGTTTAAAATTGCTTCATCATGTGATTTGTTGAACTACTCTTTAAGAGATTTGGTAATTACAGTGAAAAAAATAGATAAGTGTGATGTCTTTTTAGTGAAAGTTGTGTTCAAGGTGATCAACTATCCCAAGCTGATGTTAGAAGGAATATTTATTCCTTAAATATTATCACTTAATAAATACAGATTCAGTGAGTAAACCACAATTTTATAACTGTAATGACCAAATGTAATCATTAAGCACTACACTTCTCAGGTAAGAGATCAGTAGGAAACTGGGTTTCTTATAAGGAGCTGAGGTTTTACTCCACAGATGACTTGCTGATTTCAGGAGTAAAATATGCCTTATGTTGGAGAGATCTTGCCAGCTGCACATTAACCTAGAGCTCAGGCTTAAAATGACTGATAATAAGAAGACTTACATAATGCGTTATGTGCCTTTTGAAACGATGATGTACAAAGTACCCAACATCATTATGGAGTGAATCTCACTGAGTCTTTGGAATTGACTTCAAGATTATAGAAAATACAACATATAGAAAAACAAGTTAAAAGACACTGCAAGGAGATGACTTAGACATATTCAGAAGTAGAATATGTCCAAAGCCAGTTGACACTGTCTCTTCAATATTTCAATTTATCTTTCTCCCCACACCCCACCCTCCCACACACACAAGCACAGTGTGCAAGGAGAGGGAATGAGGTTACAGATTAAGAGAGACCAAGACAATACATGGCCTTGACCATGCAGTAGTCTGTTTTAAAACAAAACAAAATTCTTTTGCCATTTTTGGGGAAACAATTTGGGAAGATCAAATATACCTAGAAACTTCAAAATATTATACAAATATTAGTAACTTTTAAATTTTAATAATGATTTAACACTATGTATAAAATAGTCTCCTTTTCTGAGACAGAATCTCACTTTGTCACTGTGGTACCATGGTGTTGTACCTCACAGAAACCTCAAAGTCTTGGGCTTAAGTGATCCTCTTGCCTCAGCCTCCCAAGTAACTGAGACTACAGGCACCCATCACAACGCGTGACTAATTTTAGAGATGGGGTCTGGCTCTTGCTCAGGCTGGTCTTGAACTTGTGAGCTCAGACAGTCTACCTCCCTTGGCCTCCAGAGTGCTAAGATTACAGGTGTGAGCCACTGTGGTTGGTTGTCCCTAACATATTCTTATAATTCAGAGAATCCTACTAAAATATTTAGGTGCAAAATCTTAATGTCTACAATTTACTTCAAAAAGCTTGGAAGAAGGGACAGAGAAATGTAAATCAAAACTACTTTGAGATATAATAGAACTCCAGTAAGATTGGCCAACATCACAAAATCCCAAAACCAGAGAGGTTGGCCTGGATGTGGAAAAAAGAGAACACTTCTATATTGCTGGTAGGAATGCAAACTAATACAGTCCTTTTGGAAAGATGTTTGGAGAATACTTCGAGATCTAAAAATAGACCTACCTTTCCATCCTATAATTCCTCTACTAGTTATATATCCAGAAGACAAAAAATCACATTATAACAAAGATATTTATACTAGAATATTCATTGAGGCCAATTCATAATCGCTAAATCATGGAAGAAGCCCAAGTGCCCATCAACCCACGAATGGATTAATAATTTGTGATATATGTAAACCATAGAATATTATGCAGCCTTAAAAAAAATGGAAACTTTACATATTTCATGTTTACATGGATGGAGCTGGACCATATTCTTCTTAGCAAATTATCCCAAGAATGGAAGAAAAAGTATCCAATGTACTCAGCCCTACTATGAAATTAATTTATAGCTTTCATATGAAGGTTATAACCCAATTATAGCACACAAATATGGGGAAAAGGGCAAGGGAGGGAAGAGGAGGGGGAAGATGGGTGAGGGAGGGTAATTGGTGGAACCACACCTATGGTGCATCTTAGAAGGGTACAGGTGAAACTTACAGAATACAGAATATAAAGGTCATAACACAATAAGTAAAAAAATACCATGAATGCTATGTTAACCAGTTTGATGAAACTATTTCAGATTGTATATGAAACCAGCACATTGTACCTCATGATTGCATTAATGTACACAGCTATGATTTAATAAAAAAAAGAAAATTATAAACCACTTTTATATCTAATTTAAAAATTCAAAACTCTTTCCAATAGATGGATTTCTCTGCTTTTCCCACCCCAGTTAACTAAGAACCTATAAATACTTCCCAGAAAATCTTTTTCATAGCATAGACATAATAATTACTAGTTTTTGCTTATCTAATATTGCTATTCTACACTGGGCTGTAACTCCTCAACAATGAGGCCCATATTTATTTTATTAAACTCTATTTGAAAATGTTCAATAAATATTTGCCAAATGAGGTGCAAGAATATTTCCCAATTCTCTGTTCATTTATTTCCTTACATTTTTTTTCATGTGTTTTTCCACCTCTAGGGACAACATGCTTTTCTAATCCCAGTTCTACTATGCGAGTCCCATAAATCTCCACTAAAATACTACCTCTTCCATGAAGCTCTGATCTTGCCAAAGTAATTTCTTCATCTTTGGTATGATTATTACTTCATAACAAAAATAATGGGCTGAATTATGATTATTTATTTATGGCTGTATTACTCCCTGATTTCCTTAAAAACAGAGCCTGTTTCTTTTAATCTATCTTTTCTTCCTAAATGCTTCATCACTTTGTTAAAGGCACAATAAATAGTTTTTAAACCAGGAAGCAACCTAAGTGCCCATCAACCCATGGAGGGATCAAAAAACTGTGGTATATGTCTGCCATGGAATACTATTCAGCCATTAAAAAAGATGGAGACTTTACATCTTTTACATTTACCTGGATGGATTTGAAATACATGCTTCTTAGTAAAGTATCTCAAGAACGGAAAAATAAATATTCAATGTACTACATACTAATCTGAAACCAATATATAAACAATTACATATTTATACAAACATTTAAACACAAATATAGTCTAGTACGGGGTTGGGGGAGGAAGAGTAGAGGAGGTAGAATGATCAGCAGAGGAGGGAGGGCATGAGCTGGGAATCTCACCTAATGTGCATTGTGGGGGTATATAAGATGCCCCCTGGGTGAGGGGCTCTTTTACAGCTGGAACTTTACCCTGGAAGAGAGAACATTGTAACCTAAAAATTTGTATCCTCATACTAAATTGAAATAAAAATAAATAAGTAAGTAAATAAATAAAATACTTTCTCAACTAAGCTCAAGTCACTATGTGTCATATATTCCATTTTTTTGGTTTATTTTTTGAAAGAAGTTCTAGTATTCTTTTGTGACAAAATCCTGAAGGTTTCTTCTTTCAGTTTCCTAAGTGTTTCCTAATACTGACAAAGTCAATAGGATTAACAACTTCCTTAGACAAGTCCAACCCTCATCACTGATGCTCAGAATCAGGCTGCGCTTGTGCCAGGGTGCAAGACCACAGATTGTGTGGGAAGACACTGCTTAGAGAGTAACAGTGGCCCACCCAAGCAGGGATGCCAGGGGGCACAGAAAAAGGGAAGCTGAGCTTTAAATCATGAAAAGTTGCCTGTCACATTGGCTGTTTTATCCCACTGAAAAGCATAGGAGAATGAGAAATCCTTGAGCCCAAAGCACTTGAAATGAAAGAAAAGATGGGGGAAAATGGAGGGCAATTACAGACCAACATCCAAAATGAACTGAAAGTCAAGGTTGTGTAGTATTTTTGTCGGGTTGGTAGCTAAGGGAGTCCTTTCCTCATTACTGTGTGTGTTAAATCCCAGCAGCCCCTAGCATATTATATACATGAGTGCACAGATGTTTGTGAGTTTTCTACAGCCTTTGGCTGCCTTCTCTCTGCTAACCTTGCCACCTAAGGGCTGTGATATTGGTACTAGGAAAAGGGAAAAGGCAGCAAAAGTTGTTTGGCAAAAGCCAAGACAATGGATTTTCACATCATAAATGAGATGTGAAAGCAGAGCAGGCTTCCCTGGGTCTATGCATGTGGGGGGCAGGAGTGCCGAATTTCCCTGCCCTCCTTATTTATTCACTGCTTGGTGAGCCATCCAGATCCCAGGAGCCCCTCCAGCCCCTAAATTTGTCATGAAAGTAAATTCCTTCGGTTAGTACTTGCTTGCAAAGCGGCTCAAGGTCTGCATTTTCACTCCTGAGTTACTCTTGCCTTTCTCTTAAAATGAACGGAAGCACTCTCAGTCTACAGGTAGGGAAACAATGGCATACCTTCCTCCTTTTTGTTAGATACCACTATTTTGTCATTTGCTTTTCTCAAAAGCTTGTCATTTCCCACCTGAACTTTCTTTTCATCTTCTTTTATATAACCTTAAAATAGTGCTTTTTGCATAATATAGATAGATTCTTAGAAGCATTTAGACAACCATTCATAGGAAATCAAACTGTTTGACATATTGTCAAACCTACTAATAGAGGTATTTGGGGGGAAAAGTGATGCACAAAAATATCTATGAATATTTTTTATGATTATTACAGAAAATAGAAATCAAAGAGAAAGAAGATATGAACCAAACCTGGGTTTGAGCTTTATGTAGAGTTTATGAATGTTAACTCAGATTAGAATGAGAATTTAACCAAAATAAAATACTATGGAATGCTGATGCCGTTCTTCAGATTATTCATGTCATTATCTCTTTGGAATTAACAATCTTTAATTGTTCATGTGTTATACATAACTTAGGTAATAGGTCATTTGCAAATTCTGTCTACTATAGCAAATCTAATCTTGAGTAATGTGATGAAAACAAGATTCACAGTAATTTTTATACCAAGATATTGAGGAGATACTATTTTCTAAATTCAGTTTTATCCAAGTATAGCATATTGTTTACTCAGTAAAACTATTATGGTTTAAATCTGTACTTTTACAAGTGTCTTTATAATAAAAGGTTGGGTTTTCTTTGTTTTTTTCTGGATAGTTGCCCAGTAATGGGATTGCAGGATCAAACAGGAGGTCTAGGTTGAGTTCTTTGAGGTTTCTCCAACCTTCCTTCCAAAAGGGTTGTATTAGTTTGTACTGGACTTCATCACAGCTCAATTTACAATCACCAAAATGTGGAAGCAGCCTAAATGCCCCTCAACTCAGGAATGGATTGGCAAACTGTGGTATATGTATACCATGGAGTGCTATTCAGCCATTTAAAAAAATGGACATTTTGCAACATTTGTATTAACCTGGATGGAGGTTTAACACATTATTCTAAATGAAATATAACAGGAATGGAGAAGCATGAATCCTATGTATTCAACTTTATTAATGACAGGGGGAGGGTGGGGGAAAGGGGAAGCAGACAAAGAGAAAGAGGGAGTGGTGGGGGAAAGGAAAAGAAAATAGTGATTAGAAAAAGAAAAAAAGGAAAAGAAAATAGCGACTAATTCTCATCTAAGTTTGATTTAATTTTCACCAAAGTACATTATTTGAACAATAATTTTTAATTCTACTTGTTAATATGTTGTTTCAGATATTGCATCCTCATTTATGAATGAAATATATTTGTAATTTCCCTTCATAATAACATTTTTTTCTAAAAAAAAATCTGTGCTTTTTAGGTATAGATTTAAGCTCTTATATATCATTATTGTTTTTTATTATTTGTTGTCATAAAATATGGCATTTATCTAATATTCAATGGCTATAAAATACACATATTCTTTGATTAGCATTTTAGCAATTATTTTTGAAATTAATATTATTATTGTTATATTATCTTATTTTTATAGAGCTGGGGTAATAAGGAAAATTGCCCAAGTAGGTGTCTAGTTAATATCAGAATCTTCATATTTGGAAGTCATTGTTTTTGTTTTGCAGCATGCTTAACTGTTTGCACTGACTTAAGGACATCTCAATGCCAAAAAATAGTGTTTAGATTCTTTAATTTCTACATTCAAAATAAACACTTATTTTTCTTCAAATTTTGTATTACAGAATATTACAGGGGTGCACATGTTTTGGTTACATAATTTACTTTTATATATTTTAAGTCAAAGTATAAGTATAAGCATGCCCTTCATCCAGAATGTGTGCTTTAATCTGTCAGGTGTGAATTATCCGAACCCCTCCTCCCATCACTTGATTTCTGTTGAGTTTTACTTCCAGATGTGCATATAAATGTTAATCTAGTTCCAACCTAGTATTAAGTATATGTGCTGTCTATTTTTCCCTTCTTGCAATTCTTCATAAGAAGAATGGCCTGCAGCCCTATCCAGAGGGTTACAAAAGATACTAGATCCCCATTTCATTTAAAGGCTAAGTGGTACTCCATGGCGTACATAAACCACATTTCATTAATCCACTCATGCACTGATGAGTACCTGAGTTGTCTGCATATCTTTGGAATTGTGAATAGTGCTGCTATAAACATTCAAGGGCAAGTGCCTTTTTGATAAATACCTAGTAGTGGGATTGCTAGATGAAACAGTAGGCCGACTTTTAATTCTTTGAAGTATTTCCATACACCTTTCCATAGATGTTATATATTAGTGTGCAGTCCCAGCGACAGTGTATAATAGTTTTTCTTTCCTCATCCAGTCCAGGAAAGAAATTTTTTGAGTTTATGCTCACTTTTCCCTCCTTAAACACTAAAGCAATAAGGTACAAGAACTGAAGAATCAAACTGTTTAAAACTTGGGAAACTTTTAAACACCCTGGTCTACTAAAGAAATGTCTCTTAAGCTTATTTAACAGGTGAAAATGATCTTCGGTGTGTGGTATACTCAAAGAATATTATATAGAAATAAATGCTTAGCTATCTTCTGATATGAAGATAATTTTAATCCTGATTTTTAATGGAAACATATAGGAAATAGAGAATTTTAGAAGGCAAGGTCTTGAATCTATTTGTTAATATCCATAGTGCACAAGAGAGGGGCTGTGTCCAATCATCAGGAATACAAAGAAAAGGTCAGTGGAAGGAGGACAATTTCAATAGGGCCTGTGTTACAACTTGACAACATAACAAATAAGAAATTCTCTCTTATCAAGTGAATTGTTATTTCAATTTCAATTCCACTTTACATACGAGGAATAAGGCTGCATAAGTATCTGCTATAATAATTCTAGAACAGGAAATTATTAGAGAATAAGTTGAAGCTTGTATGAAATGTTTCATGATATAATTTTATAAATTTCATAAACTAAAAGCTTTTCTGTTAAAAGTGATTAAGAGGAAGGGGACATTATTAGCCCTACAAATTCCATCTGGCACCTCTCTGTGCCTATAATCATTGGAATGAGAAAACCTATTTTCCCTTCTTCAGAGGCCATTCTCAAATCCAGGGACTGAAAGTCGTGAATTAGTGCAAAACTCTGATCTGTGTTAATCTTCTAAAAGCTGTGCACGTCCCTAAAAGAAAAGATGCTTTAATTTTTAAAACCTCACTTTTATGTTGGATATTGGATGTTAGCGGCATATAATTTTAAAGGAGTCTATGTAAAGTCAGATCATTGAATGAATCACTGCTATACTGATGTAACTGTATAAAATAAGAGAACATCTTGAGCGTAACTTTTGAGAGTTTCATTGAATTAATCATGGAATTTAAAATTAACTGAAGCAGAATTCTGCCAATTTGAGATATGATGGAGGAGCTTCCAGCAAAGCCATGCCCCCGCTAGGAACAATCGGATGAGTCAGATAAAATATAAAATCAATTTGTTGGAATAGATGGCAGAGCTTCTGAAGAAACCAGCACTGGAGAGGCCAAGATCTTGGGGGGAAAGGAACATCAGAAATGTGTGCTGGTTACATGTGAGCTGCTTTCCTGTACAGGACGTTGGCTGCTATGTTGCATGGAGGTGGAGACTGATAAAACTGTCTTGGAAAAGCAGCAAAGAAGCAAAAAGAGCTTTCAACAACCCCATAAGGGAAAGGTCAAAGATTGGGGTTTGCTGCTGGCAAGTCATCCATGACTGAATCAGCCAAAATCTTAAGAAGGAAAGGGGCAGAGAAATAATTCCAACTTCAGGCGTGCAATTGTATTTGCTGAATTTTTAATCAGGGAAAGCAAGTTATTAAAAACTTAAGCACCTTTTATCTCCCAAATCCATAACTATACAGGGGATGTCTGGACAGCCGGTTACCAAATTTTTCACCCAGCCTCTAAGCTGCAATTGGGATGACTTGCTGTTCTCTCATGCCTCCCTAATCGTCCCTGAAAGTCCTTTGCCCCGT